>CM042838.1:33588985-33776485 GCA_023653725.1 Bungarus multicinctus
ACCTAAAATCATGCCCATTTTCATGGCATGTTTATTTTATCAATGTGCTCTTATATGCACAAAGGTAAATCGGTTTAGGACAATCTGTTAATTTTTATGGCGTTCTCCTTAACAGTAATTAGGAAATTATAATTCCTTCACATATTATGGCAGAGATACGTTACACTCATAGATTAGCACTGCACTATATATACCTACAACATAAATTCCAAATAAGTGTCTTCTTACAATAATTACTGTACAACAGATCCAATATGACAAATAGGACAAATTAGGAGGCTAATATAAAGGGCAAGGTTCAAAGTTCTGAATCTCTTTCTTGATAGGATACAAAAATGAGACTTCGTGTACTAAGAGTGAAACACTTGGCTATATGTGCAGGAGGATAAAAGAAAGATACATGTGTTCATCAACTGATCTGAGCTGTTGAACTTGCTAAAATTCTAATGGAATGGTCCTGTGATGGTTCATTGGCATAATGGAACTTGATTACAAGAATGCTTTTATCTTTAGGGCTATGTTTATAGCCTCGATTTAGAACTATTCTGTATGGAAAAGCAGGAAGGAAAAGCAACTGATCCTTGTTTCTTTCTGTTTGTCATGTAATCTATGGTAGATTCACAAATCTCTTCCACAACTCATTTGGAATCTAAAGAAATCATAGCTTCATTTTCACTTCTAATGTGACCTCTATTTTATTGCCCATGTTATTCACATAATAAGAAACTAGAAGTTTGAATTATACAACACAATGCATTCATATTGCTTCTACCATAAGGCAAGGCTGACTATAAACTATAGTTTATAGGTTTAGTTTCTATATCCAGGAGTAATATAGGCTGTAGGAACCATACTGAGTCATGGAGCTAAACAAACCATATTATGGCTTAATGCAATGTCTAAAGCTAGTCATTATATCCCTTTGAGCCAGGCATTGCTCTCAATCCAATCTATCCTAGAGAATTAAAAAAGTGGAAGCAGGAATAATAATATTCATGTCATCTAGTGTTCCTGGAGGAAATATGGGATATAAATATAAAATAAGGAACTAGTTCCAAAGGCTAAAACTAAGAAAATGTTATTCAAATTAATTTATCCATCTCCAGATCTTCTGTATTATACATATACATATACGTGTGTGTGTATGTATATGTGAGTGAATAAAAATGAAACAGAAGAAAAAGGTTACAATAACTTGATTGTTGAAAGTTCACTCAAAGAATCCTTTATTTGAATCAATTGTTCCATAGCAAAACTATTCCAGAACAGTGGTATTCTATTCTACTGTGGTTTACTATTTTTATTATTTGGGAAAAGATTTTCAAAATGAAAGACAGTTTTGGCTGAAATAATGATAGAATATTATTTTAGGACCTAAATTCTAATTTTTGTGTGTGGTTGGCAGCAATCCTGTGTGTGTGTGTGTGTGTGTGTGTGTGTGTGTGTGTGTGTATGAATGTGTATATGTATGTATATGTATATGTATATAGATAGATAGATAGATAGATAGATAGATAGATAGATAGATAGATAGATAGATAGATAGATAGATAGATAGATAGAGATAGATAGATATATAGATATATATAGATATATTTCTAAATATGCCCCCTGGAAGACAAAATACTTATTTTTAAGTAGTCATGCACCTGGTGCATTTGAAATTATCTGCAACCACTCTAGAATCAATTCTGCCACAACCAGCCAAACTACTTATTATAGAGTTGACATCTATCAAACTGTATAGTATGACTGGTTATAAAAATAAAATTCCTGTGATCATGAGAATGTTCTGCACACACCACATTTTGGTAGGATGTTCTACTAGTATTTTAAAATACATGGATAGTATTTCTTTCATGACTGTGAGGAAATGCCAAAAAGCCACAAAAAAAAAAAAACCTAGCTTTCAGGGACAAGGCATTTCCCCACACATTTACAAGTATTCTTTTTTTTGTGGATGGATGAATAAATGGATGGATAGATTAGATAAGCTGTTGATAAAATTAAGCCAGGAAATAATGGCTTTCCACCACCACACATACTTGTACCTTTATGTGCATTCATAGAAAATGTTGAGCCAGAAAGCTCAGCTAATAAATGTCCATAAGCAACAGAGTTGCTCCTTTGGATATATTTCCTGGTTTCCAAAATCTAAAATGAAAGATTAGGAAACACCCACAAAGCTTAGTTAAACAGTCTCCTACAATGAATGTATGTGAAACAGTGCAAAATGGTGACATGGATGTTCATAGTGAGGTTTTGCTCTGTCCAACCCAAAGGAATGTTGGAAAGAAAAGATTTTGGCCAGTCTGCCTGTCCACAAGATAACCTTCCAAAAGAGAATGGGACCAAATTTGGTATATATGTGTTTGTTGAGGTGGGATAGGGGGAGAAGCCACTAAAAAGAAAATGAGCTGGATCTGAACAGTGGCTGGAGAGTGTAATGGAGGAAAAACGAGTCCCTCACTGCATCCTTCATATTGAATGGTTCACAAATTCTGCCAAGTGGCCAGTTCTTAATCTCTCCCCCCTGTTGTCACATGGCCCAGAGCTGAGGGTAACATTAAGGGTTGGAGAGAATTCCAAAAGATGTGTCCCACCAGCTTTCCTTACCTTGTTTGACTTAGTAAGATCCTGAGCCAGCCTGCCTGCCTCCTTTCTTTCTTTCTTTCTTTCTTTCTTTCTTTCTTTCTTTCTTTCTTTCTTTCTTTCTTTCTTTCTTTCTTTCTTTCTTTCTTTCTTTCTTTCTTTCTTTCTTTCTTTCTTTCTTTCTTTCTTTCTTTCTTTCTTTCTGTGTCTGTCTGTCTGTCTCCTTTCCTTCTCATAACTATGAATGCTGTGTTTGTAGCCAATATTCCCAGCCAGATATCTTTTAAGTATCATCGCAGAGCTACTTCTAAAAAGGCTTGACATTGTTCAGTGTTATTTATAATAATATAATATCACTCCCCTTCTTTCTGGGAGGAGGACAAAGCTTATCTTTTCCCATTGAAATGCAAACTACACTATGTCATTCATTTGCAACCAGCAAAGCTAGGGAGGGGAAATGGGGGAGGGGGGAGGGTAGCTTAAAATAAAGGTCTAACAAAAATAACCGTGATTTCCCAGGCTCATCTTGCAGTTTTTACAAGATGGCCTTAATATTCCCAATATGAATGCATTTTTGGATTTTACATAATGACTTTTATCGGAAAGTTGGATTCTGCTTCTTAAATCTAATTGCCAAGTGAAAAGTAACAGACAAGAAGAAGCAGATTACCTTATCAAATGTGCAGCTCCTGAATACAGAGTGCAATAAATATGAATGTTCTCCTCATCACCTAGGATTTTTTTTAAACTCTAAAATCCAAGAAATAAAATATTCACTAGTACAGATTTGGATCGTAAAAGATGAGAAAGAAGTGAGTTTTGATGCATTTCTTCAACTAGCAAAAAGCTCGGTTGTAATGTAACGATACCTACCCATTTAGATGATTACCAGGTCTTCTCAGTTCATCTCTCTTTCTCTTTCTCTCCACACCCCAATCACATTTCAAAACCCATAAATTCTGAGAAACTACCTGGAACGATTCACAGATAAATTATTCGGTGTTATATGCAGCTGATTTCTAGAAAATGGAAAGCCAGGAATCCAGTTTTTTCTATGGCATTATTACTGAGTCCTGTACAACAAGAACATACAATTTGCAGCCCACATATATCCCTTGAAAGATTTTCAACCAAATTATATGTGGAAGAATCAAATTATTAAATCAGAACAAATCTGTTCTTCCTCCAGCTACTTTATGGTTTGGAGTTGCTGGCAAAACATTCAAAGATTGGATTTGTCTTCCTTTTTTTAAAAAAACAAAAAACCTCTCTTCTCTAGAAAATTGCCATGGTGAATATAATACACATTTACAAATGCATATTTAGAAGGTTTATACAAAGGATCCAGAAGACTTACTGTGTCCATCATTCCAGATGAATATTACCTATACTGCATGAACTGTTGCCTCCCTTAAACTAACTTTGTGAATTGCACAACTAAGTATGTGGATACATTCTTTAGTATCAAGCATTCCTTGAGAGTAGGCTTATGAATCAAAATGAATAAAATGGATGTAGGTTTATAATGTGGTAAGTGGTCCAATGAAACCCCAAAAATGTAGGGTAGCTGAGAAATTCAGAGCCAAGTTGAAAGGAAGAAGAGTGATAATTCATACCATACTATTTTCTTTAAAATATTTGCTGATTTTGTCTCAAACAATGCTAGCTATGATCCTCATCAAAGATGAAGGCTTGTTGACTTTCAGATCAGTTATATTTATTGATTCTGTGGAACAGAGACTTTATCTTATTAATAACTATCTAGATTCTTCCAAACATGAGACACTTGTATCTAGCTACTAGGAAAGGAACACTGTCCTTTGGAAGGGTGTTAAACACACCTCTCTTCTGAAGCAGCCCACATTAATGGCACATTCCTTATGGATTAATGAATAATAGAAACCAACCACTCTTAATTTTATGTCCTTCAGAAGTATTGAAATTGAGAAAACTAAATTGTTGGAGAATTTGGGAAAGCAATTCCAACAAATCTGGAAACTGGTAGAAATAAATGAGAGATGAGAGATGGGATCTATCTTCTTCTTGTCTGAAAGTTGTACTCAAAGATCAAAATGTGTCCTGCTTGATCTCTGTTAAGAATGCGATAAATGAGCCAGGCCCCATTTCCTCATTTTGTGTAAATACATTGTATAAATGTAAACATTTCCTCTTGTCTTGCTTTGATTAATTTCAGAGACCTATCATGTATTTCTTAGCTAGTTCTCAAATTGGTGGTTTTATTAGATCTCCATGCAACAATAAATAGATAGATAGATAGAATTCTTTATTGGCCAAGTGTGATTGGACACACAAGGAATTTGTCTTGGTGCAGATGCTCTCAGTATTGACTCTCAGAACTAGTACATAGAAAAATTAATAACTAAGGCTGGAAAGTCTCAGAATCAATTGCATTTACAACTAGAGAAGTTCACTGAGAAACCTGGCTAGTTCTTTATGCTCAGCCTAACTTTCTTGATACATTATTGTTGAGAGAAAAATGGGAAAAGTGCTCTATACTTCTGAAAGAAAGAAAGAGTATAAATTGAAATAAAGTAATAAGACAAAACAAAACACCGGCATCTGCTGACTATGTTAATATCCTGTGTAATCAAACTTTATTAATTAAGTAATCATTTCTAATAATTATTTACCTGCCCTCATTTTCCTGGGCTTCATCTGCTATATCATCTGATTCAAAGCAAGGGGAAGCAAATATCAACAATACTTATCATGATGGAGCTATTTAATTCACCGTGCTGAACTATTCTACACTTGAGAAGACAACCAGTTCTTGCTTGATTCTGCTCATTAGGAAAGAATGCAATTATGACACAATATTGTTTTAGAGTTCTGTTTCCTACTCAGTTCTAAGATTCAAAAGTATGACTACAACAGTCTAATCAGGATTTCCTTCAGGACAGATGAAAGCAACAGATGTGAGATCCTGCTTGGTTGCTTTCTTGCAGACATTTCATTACCCAACAAATAACATCAGCAGGGGTATGATACTCAATTTCATTGAGGGCCAGATAGTCAGGATTCCGGCAATTACCCCCATTTAAATCATGAGTCTCGAGCCAAACTTTTAAAACTTAAAAAGGATTTATTGGGGTCCAGCACTGCCTGAGTGTAGACGACTCTGAGACACATAATTCATTGTTATCCTTGACCCTGGTTTTCCCCCATCCCCTGGGTGTATCGTAATTCATATTCTCCAATGGGAGAATATGTCATCAATCATGCTCTCCAGTTAGAATTTTGTGTGGCAGAACTTCAGTCACCTAGTTATTATCTTTAAAAATATTTATGGAATGCACTTTTGGTTTGCAAGCTGCGGCACTGCTCCCCCCTACCTTTTGGTTGGCAACTCTAAAAAGACCATAGAAATATTTTATGAGTTGATATGGATCAGGATTGTGTTTGACCTCAGGGGGAGCTAGGGGGCATGGCCAGCTCAATGTATCTCTTATCAGGGGCACCTGTTGTGGCCTGAGCACTCTGCCAACAAAACCAGACCTTGGGAGGGCTGTGCGAAGCCCTTCAGAGCTCAGTTTTCACTGGCAGTGGGTTGCAGGAGGCCATCACAGCCAAAAACAGAGCTCAAAGGCCCTCCCAAGCTCTGTTTTCATTGGCAGAGGCATCGCAGGTTGGTCCTCTGCTGTTTCAGGGTGGTCCTGCAGGCCGGATCTAAGCACCCCACAGGCCGAATCCAGCCTCCTGGCCTTTAGTTTGACATCTCTGTATTACAGCATTTTAGGAAAAGATTATTTGTGGCTTACACTAGCAAAAACCAACTATCTAATATGCCATTGGATAGGAATTAAGTGAAAATAGGTTGTTGGTGGGATCTTTTTGAAACATTGATGTTCGGAATAAAATTATCTGAAAAATAAGTACTTGTTTTTTAAAAAAATAAAATAATCATGGCAAAAAGAAAGAGAGAAAAATATTTGTTTTATAGGTAAATTTATTTCTCAGCTAGGCATAGTAAAATAATTATAAGTGAACATTGCATGGCAGATGTGACTATATTTAACTCAGAGGGGAAAATATGATACTCTTGGGGAATATTTTATTAATCTAACTAACTCCTCCATGCACATCAAGTGTAAAAGATTTCCAACCAATAATAAAAACCATATGTTTGTTCAGCCAAGTGTTTGTATATGAATATGTGTTTGTGTATACGTGTGTGTGTATGCAAGAAACACCATGTTTTCAGGCTGTGCTTTAAGTGGTTGATGACATTTAAAACACCACAACTTCACTGTCCACTTACCAAAGTCATGGACTTAAAATCTGCAATGGCACAGTTTCAAACACAGCTGTGTTTACCTGAGTTGTGTGATCCTATGCATATGTGACAAGCTTCAAGTAAATGTGCTTGGAACATTGGTGTGGCAAACGCATGTTCAAATAAATGCCAGAAAGGACGCTCATTAGATAGGAATGGAAAGATTCACTACAAATAAACGGAGTAGCAGAATGGAAAGTTGTGGAACATGTGCTATGCAGAGAAACTAACATTACTCTGGAAAATGAAAGGCGAAAGAAAAATTGCTTTAAATATGTTAATGCAGCTTTATCAATAAATGCCAAACTGTAAGAAAATCGAGTTATTTTCTCCACAATATATGTAATGAAGTTACTCTGAACATCTATATTATGGTTTAAGGCATAACAGTGAATAATGTATCATACCAAATTATAAAAAAAAGTTTTTAAATTGACCAACTGAAAAATAACAGTCCCAAACCAATATGAAACCAGTGTTAATTTACAGTACTAACTCCAATACATCCACATTTTAAGACACTTAGCATTAAGAGCTGCAATAAAAATAGCTAAATATCAGTTTCAAAGAGTCCCTGGATTGATTGGGCTTTTTATGTTTCAACATACATTCATTTAAAACATTTATTTTAATTAATTTAAATTTAATTTAAATTTAATTTAAATTAAATTAAATTAATTTTTAAGGATAAAATGTATCCTTTGCTTGGATTTTACAGGCTTTCCCAAAAAATCTGGAATAAATTTTTAGACCCCTGTTGCTACAGTCATATGTGCATAATTACATGCATGTATACTATATGCACAGAAATATACTTGTCTTTATCTTATTTTCTATTTCACAGTGACAAGATGCAGGCTGCTGTTTTCCTGGGGCCATTAGGAACAAGACATGGCAGCTTGATCCTTATTGTTGATCAGCTGCTTGATGGAGCCTTTTGTGAATGTACAGACAACGTCCGTGGTCTCAATAAATAACTTTTATTAACTATTGAATGATCACTTAACTTTTAACTATAAACGGTTTGCCGCAATAGCAGCGGAGCATTCAGAATAGCTGACAGAAATATGAGCAGCGGCTGACACATGCAGACAGCTCCCTTTATATTGGTCGCTGTCGGACATCTCAGCCAATGGGAATGCATTCCAGTTTCCCACTCTGCTCTGCCTGTCATAACACCCCTCCATACCAGCTAGGCGCATGCCTAGTCATCTAGATAGGCGGGGTATTGTCTCATTCAGCTGGACCTTCGCAAAATGGCTTACTTGGCCGGTGAAGCAAGATCGCTTTCCGGATCTTCAGTCATCGATGGGAACGTTGCAGGACTCTTCTCCGGAGCTGACTCAAAATCAGGTGGAGGAACTTCGGAAGGTAGGTCAACCTCATGTGGTGGCTCTGCTACAGTTGTTGCATGCCTTGGCATGCTTCAGCATGTCGGCCTCTCCAACACTCTTACCTGGTCTACATGTCGGCGGCATACTTGGCCGTCTGACAACCCTATCTTGTATGATTTAGGGCCAGTGACCTCTACTATTTTCCCCAGCAGCCACAATGGATTTCCGACAAAATTCCAGGCGTAAATTAAATCCCCGACTCTGAAAACCCTAATTCTACTGCAGAAATCTAATGGAACAGTTGGGGCATAACTGGGGTGAAGCCTGTCCATATGGTTCCTCAACCTTCGCCCCATTAACAACTCCACTGGGGAATGATTGGTAACTGTGCTTGGGGTAACATGTTGCATTAGTAGGTACTTTGCCAATTTAGCATGCCAGTCTTTGCCCTTTAACCGCCCCAGCACTTCATTGGTGGCCCTTATTGCCCTTTCTGCTTGCCCATTGAAGCCAGGTGGTATGGCGCGATTAGTGCATGCCTAATACCCCGATGGGCTAAGAACAACTCAAAATTTGTCATGGTAAATTGTGGACCGTTGTCTGACATTAGGATGTCAGGGAATCCATGGGTTGCAAAAAGGCGATCTAATGCTTTAATAACCATATCTGACGTGGTGGAATGCATGAGGGTCAATTCTACCCACTTAGAATAGGAGTCCACAAGAACAAGGAATGTGCAGCCCTGGAACAGCCCAGCCAGATAGATATGGACCCTAACCCATGGAGCATTAGCCGATTCCCACTCCCCAGAGTTTGCAGCTAGAGGGGCAGCTCTAATGGTTTGGCATGCCTGACAAGTCCTAACCTTTGTTGTGATGTCATTGTCTATGCCAGGCCACCACACATAACTCCTGACTAGAGCCTTCATGCGGACCATTCCAGGATGGCCCTCATGCAAACTAGTTAGTTTTTTAGGTTTTAATTGGCTGGGAACTACTATCCTGCATCCCCACAGTAGGCAGCCCTGCAGGGTGGACAACTCATGCTGTTTTTCTCTGAAAGGCAGAAATGGAGTATCTAAAGGACCTTCCAGCCACCGTCTCCTCACCCAGTCCAATACCTGTAAGAGAATAAGGTCATTAGATGAGGTTTTAGCAATATCTGCAGCCGTGACTGGAATTAATGATCGTCAATCAATAGTATAGAGGCTGGGGCGGGGTCTTTGATTTTGTCCGGTAAGGGGCAATGGCTCAAAGCGTCTGCATGTCCTAGGTGTTTGCCTGCCCTATATGACAAGGTGTAGGAGTAGGCCACCAGGAATATTGTCCAGGGGGTCATCCGAGGGGACAACACAGGGGGGCTTTAATGATCACCGAACAGGATATCAAGGAGAGGTTTATGGTCCGTCACTAACTGGAAGTGGTGGCCATAGAGGAACTTGTGAAAACATTTAACTGAGTCAATGGTTGCCAAAGCCTCTTTATCAATTTGGGAATAATTCCTTTCTGTCTGTGACATAGTTCTTGAAAAGTATGCTATCAGGGCTTCTACCCCACTTGGCAATATATGAGCTAGAACAGATCCTATACCAAAAGGGGATGCATCACAACATAGGATTAAGGGTAAGTGACTGTCAAATTGCATCAAAATGCTGCCGGATGAAAGCAATGATTTGACAGCGTCAAAAGAGTCCTGTTGTGGTTGTCCCCATGTCCATTGAGCTTGAGCATCTAATAATCTGTGCAAAGGTTCTGCAATAGATGCCTTGTGAGGAAGGAATGATGCATAGAAATTTAGAAAACCTAAAAAGGCCTGTAGGTCCTTTTTGTTTTTAGGAACTGGTGCATCCTTAATAGCTTTAACTAGAGTCTGTAGGGTGAATCCCTTGAGCATCAATGCAGTAGCCCAGAAATTCTACTTGAGGGGCCCCAAATTTGCATTTGTTTCTTTTTAATTTGAGTCCAGCTTTTTGGAAACAAGTTAGGACTTGTCTAACACATGTCAGAAGGTCTTGCTTGTTTTGTGCTGCGATGATTACATCATCAAAATATGGTATAACACCAGGGATACTTTGCAGCAACCTTTCCATAAGGCATCGGAATATGCCAGGAGCCACAGATACCCCAAACTGCAAACGTTTACACTTGAACGCTCCCCTGTGCGTCACAATGATTTGGGCCAAAGCAGTTGTTTCATCAACAGGGAGTTGTTGGTATGCTTGGGCCATGTTGAGTTTAGCGAATAGGTTGCCCTTTTCCATGGAGTGGAGTAGGTGTTGAATAACCGGCATAGGGTATGCACTGGTGCGTAAAGCTTTATTAATGTGCTCTTATAGTCCGCACATAATCTAATAGAGCCATCATGTTTAATTGGAGTCACTATAGGAGTCTCCCATAGTGCATAATCTACAGCTCCAGGACCCCTTGGGATATTTATTTATCAATTTATTTATCAACTTTTGGTTTCAATGCAAACGGAACACATCTGGGCTTTAATCTGATAGGTTTTATGGCTGGGTCTAATGCAAAAGAAATTGGGGAACTTACATAATGGCCTAAATGGTTGTTGAAAACGTCTTTAAACTCAGGTAGTAGAGAGTCAAAGTCTTGGTTGTGAGTGCAATGTATGCCAGTCACTTTAAGACCTAAAGTGTCAAACCAGTCTAATCCCAGCAAACTAAGCAATGTGCCTTCTACAATAGTAAGGGGTAAACGTCCCTTGAATTCTTGGAAATCAATTGCAAACTTGCCTGTTCCTATGACTGGTATGTTTCGTCCTTGATAGTCTTTTAGAGACAAGTTGCAAGATTGAAGTCATTTCTTGGAGATGGTCGGAATTAGTTTCTTGAGAGTGCTCCAGAAAATTATGGACAGAGACGAACCGGTATCAATCTCCATTGGACATTCTTTACCTTCTAATGAGATGGTTGCATGAATCTTATTAATGTGCAGCTGTTGTGATAAATTGTTTAGAGATTCAGTGGGAGATGCCCTAGTAACAGTAAAACACTCATCCCTTTGTTTTTGGTATCTAGTTGGTGGCTGCAATGGCGGTGTTTTTTTTCCAGATTTGCAAACCCTAGCTATATGACCCTTACGTTGGCAGTTTAAACAAATAGCATTTCTAAACCGACAGGCAGGTCTTAAGTGATTACCCCTGCAACTCAAGCAAATTACCTGCGCTATAGGAAACTGTTGGGGTTTGTTTCCTGGAATCCAGCTTCTTTGTTGTTGTAATTGTTGGCAATTGATGAGGTGATTTACATCTTCCCCATAATGTAATAACTCATCAGGGATAAATTTTTCAAAATGTACAGTAGCATTTGGCTTTGCTACTGGATTGATAGACATGCCTTGGATCTTAGCCGCAAAGAGATTGGACATCTCCACGGCTTGAGCCTCTTCTATGACCATTTTTAATGTGAGATCACCCTTTGCCAACAGACATCTTTGGAGTCTGAGGTCTCTCACTCCACAAACCAGCTGATCAAATAGCATGTCATCAACTCTTTGAATCTGCATTGTAACGTTGCCATTCTGAGCGCAGCCATATACATGCTAATGGTCTCCCCTTCTGCTTGTGCTCGCCGCCTAAAAGCCTTGCGATTCGGGACAGCTTTGGGGTGTAATGATTACTAAGGATTTCCTTGAGGGCTTCCCAGGAAACCTCTTTCACAGATTGTGGTGCCAATAAAGTGGTGACAGTATCGAATACAGCTGCCCCACAGAAACTTAGAAAATAAACTTTTTTTCTGTGATTTGAAATGTCCGCCAAGTCAGCAGCATCTAAGAAGCATTCGAATCTATTAATATAAGAATACCACGTCTCCGTTGTTGGATGAAAACACGGGAACAATGGAGTGGAAGACATCTCGTCAGCCTGCTTAGATAACTTCACGTTTTGTCGGCTTCCTCAGAGATCTTGTATGCCTTTACCACATTGATCCCACCTTTGTCGCCAGTTTGGTGAATGTACAGATGACGTCCGCGGTCTCAATAAATAACTTTTATTAACTATTGAAGGATCACTTAACTTTTAACTATAAATGGTTTGCCGCAATAGCAGCGGAGCATTCAGAACAGCTGACAGAAAAACGAGCAATGGTTGACGCGCGCGGACAGCTCCCTTTATATTGGTCACTGTCAGATGTCTCAGCCAATGGGAATGCATTCCAGTTTTCCGCTCTGCTCTGCCTGTCATAACAGAGCCCATATTGCTTCCTTTCCAGCTATTAATAGAAAATTTAACTGATTAGATCAGCTGTGTCAAACCTAAGGCCCGTGAGCTGGCCCACAGGGTGCTTAAATCTGGCCTGTGGGCCAGCCTAGAAATAGCAAAGGACCGGCTTGTGGTGCCTCTGGCAGCCAAAATGGGGCTCGTGGAGGCCATGTGTTTCCCTCACTTCCCCATTTTTGGCCTGGACAGCCTCCTGCAGCACTCTGATGGCCAAAATGGGGTGCAGGGGCACACACCCCCAGTGCCCCATTTTGGTTAACAAAGTGCTGCAGGAGGACATCCAAGCTGAAAATGGGACTTCAGGGGGGCTGTGCATGCCTGCCCATGCCCCATTTTGGCCAGCAGGGTACTGCAGGAGGCATCCATCCCAACCCCCCCCCCCCCCGGCTGGCCCATGGAGAAGAAGTACAATGCTGATCCAGCTCTCAAAGAAATCCAGTTTGACACCTCTGGATGATCTGTGTAGATCATCTAATTTGCCAACTAATTTAGCCAATTTTGAGGGTCAAATGCCAACTCTGGGTCAGAGGTCCATCTATACTGCAAAAATTGTGATGTTTCATGGATAATACTGAGCAAAAATGCAAAGGATCTAATCAAGTGTGGGATTTCTCTGCCCAGTTGCTGGGTGGGCATGGCCATAGTGGGCATGGCCTACCAGAACTTCTGGGAGGACTGTTTTTTGCCTTCCCCAGAGTATGGAGGCTTCCCTCGGCCCTCTGGGAGGATGATAATGGCTTCCCCTGGGCTCTGGAGGCCCTCCAGAAGCCTGAAACAGGCCCGTTTCTGGACTTCTGGAACTTCCGGGAGCCTCCGCACAGACCCTGCAGTTACCTACATCCAAAATGGGCTGTGTGGAGAATCTTGGGAGGGGTGCGGTGGGGTGGGAAGGGCCAGTCAGTCAGTTCAATTACTGGTTTGGTGAACCAGATGTAAATTTAACATCCGGTTCACTCTAACTGGCCCGAACTAGCTGAATCCCATCCCTGGATTTTAGGAGAAGGAAGCTTGGCGTTTATAGATTCCATCTTAGCTCTTTGATATAGATTGATACACCAGCCATATCATTAATCATTTGATTATAGGTTAATCACATCTAGAACAAACACAAATAGCCTTTATGAGACCCAAATAGCCAAAATTGACTGCTGGAAGGTTCTGTTAGGCTTAGCTTTGTTGAAACTAATGAAGCAGTTCCTATTCCACCCCTTCCTCTTTCTGTTCAAAAAGAGAAAAGTGAAAACAAAAGAATTGAAAGTCTGTTTTGAAAAACTTGGTAAAAATCTGATTTCTGCATTATTTCCCTCCAAAAAAGATGCCCATGAAATGAAAACAAAATATTATTTCTACAAATCATATTGTATGCTTTTAAAGATGGCTGTGAAATGTCTTTCTTTCATCCTAGCTTTCCAAACTAGGACTGAATTCATTGGAAATCTAAAGAAGGCAGGAAAGGTTACTGTAAAATCCAGAATGGACAACTTTGTTATGTAGAATTTGAGGAGTCACAATCTTCACTGTTGTGACTACAATTATGTTTCAGTCACAACATCTGTGTTATTTTGTCTTGGTGATGCAGTGGTTAGAATGTAGTATTGCAGGCTGACTCTGCCCACTGCCAGGAGTTCGATCCTGAATGGCTCAAGGTTGACGCAACCTTCCATCCTTCCGAGGTTGGTAAAATGGGGATGTTGGGAGCAATATGCTGACTCTGTAAATCACTCAGAGTGGGTTGTAAAGCACTGTGTAGCGGCATATACGTCTAAGTGCTATTGCTATTTAATTCATACACAACTTGTTTCTGTACATAGTTTATGGCATTAGATGAAGACACAATCCTCAATTACATGTTAAAATAAATCTCCTTTGTATATATTTCTTTAACATGCAGTTCAGAAGTGTTATCTGTTACAGGTGGTTCTTGATTGAAGACCACAACTGAAACCAGAATTTCTGTTGCTAAGCAAGGCAGATGTTAAGTGAACCATTTCCAATTTTACAAACCTTTTTGCCACAGCTGTTAAGTGAATCCAGTTTCTTCCTTCGACTTTACTTGTCAAAAGCCAGCTGGAAAGATTGCAAATGGTGATCACATGATCCTGGAACACCGCAACCATTATAAATACATGGCGGTTGCCAAGCCCCCAAATTTTGATCACATGACCATGGGGACATTGCAGTGGTTGTAAGTGCAAGAACCAGTTGTAAGGCACATTATTCTGCACAGTTGTGATTTTGAATGGTTGCTAAATGAATGGTCATCAGGCAAGGACTATTTATATCTTCTTTTGGAACAATACTATCTGTCGGTATCACAACATGGACTCCACGCACAATTGTTACAACAGATTTCTCTAGGACCAGAGTACCAGTTGTCACTAGTTCAGCACAGGGATGGGATGCTACCGGTTCTGCCTGGCTCTATAGAACCGGTAGCTCTGAAGAGCAGCAGACCCTGAACCGGTTCTGTGTTTGCTGCTGTTTGGCCCACCTGCCCGGGCTCTTACTTGTCCTTTATTTCCTGCTTTTTCAACAGCACAGCTGAGGTTGAAAAAGCAGGAAAAAAAGAGGCTTTTCAAGCACTGCGCATCTGCGCACAGCACTTTTCAGCTGTCCAGGTGGCACAACTTAAGTCTTTTTTTACATACGGGCAAATGTAGTCACTGAACCGGTAGTAACATCAGTTGAATCCCACCCCCCTGGTTCAGCAGCTAAGGAAGCCTCTTGCTATGAGCATTTTCCCCATTATAGAAATGGCACCAAGCTAATTCTTTTTGTTGTTGTTGTTGTTAATCAACCCTCAAAAAGCACATGTTTATAGTATAACTTGTGGATTTAAAAAAGTAAATTGAAAGCAAACAATCCACAAACCCACAACGCAAACAATCCACAAGCCGTAAACAGTTTATTAAGACTCAACCTAACACAATTCAATTGCGCTGGCCATGGTTGTATTGATTTATTCTAAACACTTTAATAAGAGACAACTATCAAATCATGCCTTTAGCAGGAATACAAACATTGCAGATCTTAGTTGTCATTCTCTCCAAAGACAGAAAATTCCCAGGGTTCCTTGGAAGAACCAGATCATACTGCCATCATCATTGGGAAACCCGGGGAACTGGAAGAAGTTAATGTATGACATTTAATCCAAATCCTGCTTTATGCATAGAATTTAAAGCAAGAGCATCTTCAGCAGAATGCTGTCTAGCTCTGTGTGAGTAATAGAGAAACTGACACTAAGAATGACATAGTCCCAGAAGCCATAGGTACACCATCCCAAGGGTTCCAAAATTTACTATCAAATCAAAACTTTTTAATATGAAAGCAGGGGAATAGGATCACAACTAGAGAGCAAACATACTAGATATTTTTAATTTTAATTACACTGACATGGAAAAGAATTAATATCTATTGGAGGTTTTTTTTGTCTCACCCAGTTTCTGTAGTGTTTGGAATGTATTCCTTAGAACAGGGGTCCCCAACCTCCCGTGTGTGGACCAATTTCCGTCCACGGCATGCCAGAAATAGAGCAGCGCAAACAAGCGAAACCCTATACGTGGGATGCAGGCAGCACATGAAACCACAGCCCCTGCGACCCATGGAAAAACCTCTCTCTGTGGAACTGGTCCCTCGTGCCCAAAAGGTTGGGAGCCACTGCCTTGGAAAGCTATTCAAAGGCCAAAATACAGACTTTGATTGTAGATGGCATCCTTTCTGAATAACTGGCTTGCTGGCCAGATTATTCTTCCCATCTATATAGCAATAGCACTGAGACTTATATACCATTTCACAGTGCTTTACAGCCCTCTCTAGTGGCTACCAGAGTCAGCATATTGCCCCCAACAATCTGGTTTCTCATTTTACCCATCTTGGAAGGATGGAAGGCTGCGTCAACCTTGAGCCGTTGAGACTCAAACTGTCAAAATACTGGCAGTCGGCAATCAGCAGAAGTAGCCTGCAGTATTGCATTCTAACCACTGTGCCATTGTGGCTCTATATCTCTATGGTGAGATATGATCTTAATCAGTGCATAGGAGGAAGAAGAGGCAGCACATTATATGACAAGGAAGAACTCGAAAATAGTAGAAGCAAGTACTTCGTATGTATATGGGAGTAAAACCTCAGTCTTGACTGCGATGAAATATTTATTTAGTGCTAGTTAGGCCAGTTTCACACTGAGCCATCGTGGCACAGGGGTAAGAATGCAATATTGCAGGCTAACTCACTGCTCACTTGCAGAAGTTCGATCCTGACTGGCTCAAGGTTGACTCACCCTTCCATGCTTCCAAGGTCGGTAAAATGAAGGCTCAGATTGTTGGGGGCAATAGGCTAACTTTGTAAATAACTTAGAGAGGGTTGCAAAGCATTGTGAAGTGGTATATAAGTCTAAGTACTATTGCTGCACAATAAGAGATTCAAAATTTGAAGAGTCTAGGTTTATGATCATGTTGGACCAAGACATGAAAGCCAGTGCTGTTTAATAGAATATTTTGAGCTGTCTCATAAAGAACAAAGAATAAATGCCATTCAAACATTTCATTCAGTGTTCATATATAACCAGATAAAATCTCTGGATAGTCTTAACAGCTTTGCTGAACCTACTATTTCAAAGAGAGCATCTATCCTGACACCATGTAGTTGGAGTGATTGAAAATATTAGTGGCCTGCATCAAATAGAGCCATTTCTGGATATCAGCTCCTGCCTAAATTATCCTGTGTGTATGAAATCAGTCTTGCATGTAGCACATTTGGATCCCTATCTGTTTCCAGATGAAGCAGGTGAATTATACTGACATGATGATCCCAAAGTTCTAAGGACTTGCGTGTGGGCAAGTGAACTCTCTCAGAAGTGCAAGGTCTTCCTTTACTGAATGCGGTCATGGGGATGTTTCAAATGATGCCAACAATAAAAAGAATACTTGGTTTAACCTGACAGTTTAGACTCCTGCTATGCCCTTGGATAGCTGGGAAGTGAAATTCTATAAATCTGACATCCCTGAAAATCAGAAGCTGTGTTCATACAATGAACTGAAGGAAATCACAAAAGCGGGGTGGGGGTGGGGACCAAGAGCAAGAGGACTTTTAATCAGAAGTATATTTCTAATATGATTTCCCACTTCCTTTGCAGTGCGTGGTGGGGAATTTACAGCAGGGAGGCTCTCAGTTGAAGGTAAAATCACCCGGGACTGAAGATACAGAAGCAAAGAATGATAATTTGGGTTTGAAAGAATAAGCAACATCCTTGGATCATAAACAAACAATAAACTGGGCCCTTCCATTGCCAGAATTCAGGAACAGAAACACACACACACAAACACATATACACACATATATATCTGTGTATGGATGTATAGGTATGTATACATATAGCCATATACATACTGTATTTTTCAGACTATAAGACGCACTCCCGCCCCCGCGCCAAAAAAAGTGGGTGGAAATGTCTGTGCATCTTATAGAGTGAATACGGGCCTGTTCTTGGCCTCACAAACCCTCTATGTGTCCTGTTGTTGCCCTCCCCAGCGTCCAGAAGCACTCTGCAGGCCAAAAACGCACCCATTTTTGGCCTCTGGAGACCTCAGCAGGTCCCGTTTTCAGACTCCCTGATGCCGGGAAGGGCAAAAATGGGACCCAATAATGCCAGGGAGGGCAAAAACAGGACCCTCTGAGGCCAAAAACTATTTTTTTCTTGTTTTCCTCCTCTAAATCTAGGTGTGTCTTATGGTCCGGTGTGTCTTATAGTCTGAAAAATACGGTACTTATATATAGACACGCACACACACTACATAAAGGTCAACTGACAGAAATGGGGAGTCAATCAACAGTACTGAAACAAGGAGGTATATAAAGATCTACCTTGACCAACTTTGGCCACATCATAAATCTTTAATAATGAAAAGTTAGCAGTTCCACCTGTCTTCCCCTATGTTTTCAGAAGTGAAGGAGGGCATCTCAACTTCATCAGGTTACTTTCTTGCCTCTTACGGCCACCCAGAGTGGTTGAAAATATTTTCACCATGTCAAAGCAGATTTGTGAAATAATATTTCTTCCCTCTGACTAAGTTGAATGGGCCAACTGGCCCAAGGATGCCACACACTTCTTGGTGCTTGGCATTGAGCAAGTACAAATATTCCCTTCCTGCTTTAGTTAACTTTTACAAGTTTTGCAGGAACCAATGGGAAACAAGGAATATGCAACAGGCGGCAACATCTGTGTCCATTTCATCCTAGCTCAAACTATTTACTTACTTGTGTTCTCAGCATGAAACAAAGAAGAATTGCAAAGAAGGTAAATCATGACAGTGTCTGGAGTAAGGGAAGGAGAGAAATGACTGATTTCCGTATATGTGAAAGATGAAAGCTGTGTCAGTGGGCTTCTTTCTTTCTTTCTTTCTTTCTTTCTTTCTTTCTTTCTTTCTTTCTTTCTTTCTTTCTTTCTTTCTTTCTTTCTTTCTTTCTTTCTTTCTTTCTTTCTTTCTTCCTTCCCTCCCTCCCTCCCTCTCTCCTTCCTTCCTTCCTTCCTTCCTTCTCTCATTGTGGCAGAAAGTCTGCGCAGTCTAGCTAGCTGGCAAGCAGAAAATAAATGCATGTGTTTTTATTATATAAGTACCTCCCTAGGTAAGATACAGAATAGGGCATAAAGAGACAGTTTACATGTTGTGTGCCTGGGCTGCCAGCCATGGCTTGCTCCCCAGTTACTTTCTGCAAAAGTGAAGAGCTACAGGTAGTTCTTGACTTACAGCCATCCATTTAGTGACTGTTCAAAGTTACAATGGCAGTGAAAAAACTGACTTATGACTGTTTCCCACAGTTACATTGCAGCATCCCTACGATCACACGATCAAAATGTGGACACTTGGCTACTGATTCATACTTATGATAGTTGCAATGTCTTGGAGTCATGTCTTGGGCTCGCTAGGGCTCTCTACGACTCGCTGCCTTAGAAGAGTGAGGAAAATTCTCAGGGACAACTCACATCCCAGTCAGCACTTCTTCACTCTCTTACCATCGGGTAGGAGATATAGAAGCATAGCCAGCCATACCAACAGGCTGAAGAACAGTTTCTACCCATCGGCTGTCAGACTTCTGAATGGAAAATAACTTCATGTCAACATAGTTTGATAGACTTGCATGGCCGGCGCATTGTGCAACAAGGTCACATAGTATAATAATATTGGGACTGGGTTAGGGACTTCTGTCCTCACTATGAGTTGGGTTGGGGGTTATACGAAGGGAGGCTCAGCTAATCTCATTATGTCATGTTGTACTCTGACAATAAAGGTAATAATAGTGATCACCTTTTGTAACTTTCTGACAAGCAAATCAGTGGGGAAACCAAATTCATTTAACATCATGTTACTAACATAAAAACCACAGGTTATATAGGTTGTGAAATGGAATAAAGCTCACTTAACAACTGTTTAGCTTAGCAACAGAAATTTTGGGTTCAACTGTAGTCATAAATCAAGGATTACCTGTACTGGAATTTTCTAAGTAATCAGAGACATCCCAAGTAATGATGAATGTAAAGGTTGCAAACATACATGCACAAAGGTGCAAGTGATATTCTTCTTTACCTTACTAAAATACAACATTGTAATAAGCATCCCTTGCTGGAATGAGAAACTGTTGGGAGCCTGATTTACTTACCCTCCGTTCAGGAATAGCGTGCATTGAGATTCGATCTGTGTTCCTTCAAACTGCAGTAGGAGCAGAAAGATTTGTTTGACATGTTGGCATTGCCACTTAGTGTTGACCATACTAGAGTAAATGGGCCAATGAACCGGTTCAAAATTTGCCCCCCTATGATCGTATAGTACAAAGTCAAATCTGCCTGCAAATTTTAGAAAGGGATATGGCTCTCTAAAGGAGAGAATACACTTTGTGCAAGGATAATCCCATGTTCAAGCATGGTTAACTCTAGATTGAGCTGGGCGGGGGGGGGGGGGGAGGAGCCCATCTGAAGTCCTGCATACCTGTATTGGTAAAATATTGGTAAAACTGAGTGAATTCAACTGATCCCAAACTGATGCCTTTCAAATGTATTGCATTGCAAGTCCCAATATTCTTGACAAGTCATAAAGGCTGTGCTAGGTAGACCAATGGATTCAAACAATTTATGAAAATGTTTATGCCCCGCCAATGGGGAAGATTTGCGACTTCTGGTAGAAACTACTATTTTATCCAGGTAAGATTGCAAATCAACCTTAATCCTTTCCCTTCGTTCATATCTAGTTCTCCCTTCCTTGAAAGGACTTGTTTGTTAAAGATAATCAAAGCTCCCCAATTTCAAGGAATGGAAAACTGAGTAATATAAGATCGACTATTCTGCTAAATAAGTTTATATAATTATTTAAGGAAGTATTGTTGCAAAGGCATGTAAAATGCCCTCCCTCCCTTCCTTCCTGTCCTCAGACATCCAGATGAATCTACCTGGTGTTCCCAAAAATGACTGAAGATTTCCATGCAGCAATGTTCTTAATAACATTCTTTTCTGAGCTCCTGGGTTCCTGCCTTTAATCATCTTCTCCCCTTTAAGACTTTTTGGAAATCAAATACAGTATGACATCTTCAGCCCCCACTCTTTGCTGAGATACAGGCAGCCTGACTGCAACATGCAGCTCTGTGTGTATGACCTCTGCACAGTGTCACAAGCCCCTAACATCACCATCTGACACTCACAGAACTCAGGCAAAGTTACCTAACCACATTCTCGACCCACCCACAAAGGCTGCAAGAGAGGGAGGGAGGGAGGAAGAGAGAGAGAGTGGGGGGGGAGGGAGGGAGAAAAGCTGACACCCTGAAGATTTCAGTCATGTTCGGCTGGCCTTCAAAATGTGTGACAATGACTCATGTTGAGGGACACAAGGTAAACTGCTGCTGAAGCAGTTTGACATAAGGTGGAATTCATTTCTTCAAGAGCTGTAACCCACTGCTTGAGTCAGCATTTTTAGAGCCAGTAATTTACAGCAATGGAATGAAATGACATCAATGGAACATAGGAAAATGGAAGCAAAACTTGCCTCGAACGAAAGAAGCATGGAGGGACAAAATAGATTAAATTAACTACACAACACTCTTTCTTCCTGCAAAGGGCATAAAACAGCCATCCCCCAGTTCTTGTCTATCCATGCTGCCTGATCCTCTGAAGTACTGTAGTACCACAGTTCAACAAATATATATTCCTTCTGGTGTCTATTCACAAGTGAGCAGTTCCAATCTAGGGGCAACGTGAATAGATGGCATTAAAGACTTTTCCAGTTTCTCTGTCTAGAATTCACCTGGAATTCAGCAGTACAGGTATGGTACTTGTTACTATGATTGTGGGTGATTTAACCTGTGGAGATGATTTAACACTTTTAGCCCTTACTCAAAGAGCTAATAGGTCACATAACTAGATTAGCACTAAGGTTGGAAAGGGTTTGTTTTCTCTCAATACAATCCATGCCAAGACTAAGTGAGCCTGTTTGGTGGCAAAGGCACTAGACTAGAAAGTGGGAGACAGTGAATTCAAATCCTGCTTAACCTACGAAAGCTAGTTGGTTGACTTTGGGCTGGTCACTCATTCTCAGTCCAGCCTACCTCACAGTTCGTTGTGGGAAAAATAGGAGGAAGATGTATCAAATATGTTCATTGCATTGAACATATTTTATTTATTTATTTGCAAAAATAATAATAATAAAATAGGAGGAAGATGTATCAAATATGTTCATTGCATTGAACATATTTTATTATTTATTTGCAAAAATAATAAAGGCAGGAAATAAACAAATAAATGAACTTCCCCTGGTAAATATGTCATTTGCCAATGCAAGGTATTTGACAAAGGGTTAATCTTCTACTCCAGCTGCTGGGACAGAGAGGGTGCAAAGAATGGCCTAGTAAAACACTCTAGGCATCTTTGTGATTTGTGGACTTCAGCATCCAGAATTTCTCAGCCAGCAGGGCTATTGCTAAAAAATTTGGAAGTTGTAGTCTTTTTCTTTCTTTCTTTCTTTCTTTCTTTCTTTCTTTCTTTCTTTCTTTCTTTCTTTCTTTCTTTCTTTCTTTCTTTCTTTCTTTCTTTCTTTCTTTCTTTCTTTCTTTCTTTCTTTCTTTCTTTTCTTTCTTTCTTTCTTTCTTTCTTTCTTTCTTTCTTTCTCTCTCTCTTTCTCTCTCTCTTTCTTTGTCACCCATCACATGTTTATGACAGCTTACATGTTTAAGACAAAAAAGGTAATATTATATAAAATTGAAGCAATAGCTGAGCAGCAAGAAATCAACTATCTTTCTAATGCTTTGGAGGTGGGTGGTTACAGTAAGATTTAAAAAATGGTGTGAAGCTGCCCTACTTCAGTAACTTAGAATCCTAATAACCCTCAGAATTTTTTTTTAAACATAAAGTTGTTGTGATTGTAAGTGAAGCTACACATGACCTGACTTGATTTTATGACCATTTTTATAATGTTTGTACAATGAGTCACTGCAGCAGTTAAGTGAATTAAGAATATCTAATAATTCCCCCTCCTTTTTTCCCTTTTTTTGCCAGTAAATACAAAAAATATATATATCACAAATTGCAGTTATGTAATGAAAGACAGTTGAGCAGTGCTTGAAATGCAGTCAGGTGACTGCAGGGGCATGTGTGTAGCAGTCATAACTTCAAATATAAGTGATTTTTTAAGTCTACATTATGATTTTGAACAGTTATTGAGGAAGTGGTCATAAGGTCTACTTGTAACTCAGTGACTCTAAGACTCTTGCCCTAAGTGTAGAATAAGATTCAGACATACATGAGAGAGGAAATATAGCCTATCTGTGTGATGAACACAGCACATTAACTTGAGTGTGTGGTATGATTCATTCTAAAACAGATGGAACAATCACTGAAGCCTCCCAGGTATGTAGTCTTGAATCTGACATGCACTGAATTCTCTCTTGGTAAGAAAAGAAGCATGCTGGTGGCCTTTTTGCCACCTTTTTAATGTGCAAGTTTTATTCTAAGAGTTTTTCATGCATTGCAGTTTTGAAAATCTGTTTATTCTCCTTATTTATAAACTGTTTGGAGATGTTAATGGGGATATGGTAGAAAAATATGTTAAACTTAAACTTGAGTGAGGCATGTGCTTTCTGTGAACAATAAATCAGAGGTGGTATTCAGCAGGTTCTGATCAGTTCTTGAGTAGTTCGGACAAATACCATCTCTGACTGGCCCCTCCCCCATCTATTCTCTGCCTCCCAAGTCCCAGCTAATCGGCTGGGTCTTCTTTTGTTGGCCTGCACAGGAGAACGGAACTGGAAAGCAGGGTAGTGGGGTAGGGAGGGAATGGGATTTTGCAGTAACCTTCCCCTGCCACACCCACCAAGACACGCCCACCAAGCCACACTCACCAAGCCACACCACATCCACCAAGCCATGCCCACGGAACCGGTAGTAAAAAATGTTGAATCCCACCACTGAATAACATGTTTGGTAAAGTTATATATTCTTGACTTTTTGCATTCCTCATGTAGTTCTCTTGAACAATAACAAAATATTAGCCAGTCTAAAAGTTGGACCTGGAAAAAAACAACTTGAGGCAAAGCTTTTCCTTTAAAAAGAAATGTGAGGAAGGGAGAGATGCAAATTGGGCCATTTATAGTAATAGGAAAGCTGCCCTAGACAGATAGAGGTGCCCATATGCTGCCTCATCTCAGCTAGGCCTCTGAATGCTTCAGATAGAGGCTGACAACAATACCTGAACCATTAAGCAGGAAACCGCATCAAAATGCTTGGCAAATATTCTCCAGACAAAATGAAGCAGCAAACTTATTTTTAATTTTCATATGAAGATACTGCTAAAAATGAAGGAATGGAAGGTCTTTAGATAGGGCAGTTAAGGATTAAGAGACAATGGCAGCATGGAGAAGATCTATTTGTCTGGCCTATATGAGGATTTGAACTGTATGAAATCTGTGTGTGAGAAGAACTTTCTTCTCTCTCTCTCTTTCTTTTCTATAGCCCTTCGTTCCTTTGTTCGTTCGTTCATCCCTACCTTCCTCCTTCAGTCCGTTGCTCCCTCCCTCCCTCCACCCTTCCTCCCTCTCTTCCTTCCATCCCCCCTTCCCTTCCTTTTCTCACTTGTTCCTTCACTAGAATGTCTCTGGAGAAATGAAGATACCAGTAGAATTGCAACGTTGTACTAAAAACTCTAATGTGCAGGGAAGGAGAGGAAAAATACTTGTATGTGTCAATGCAAATAAGAAGATGGGGGGAGAGAAAACAGAGACAAATAGAGGACATCCCCACACTGCATCTGTCTGTTATATTTATATCCTACTGGCACTCACAAATTCCAGAGATAACCCCAAACATATTCTATCTCCTGACCTGAAATCCAGAGAACAAGGAGCTACTGATCACTGTCTTTCCCCAAAATGCCACAGATCTCAATTTGTAAGTCAAATCCCCTCTTTCCCACTCAACTGTTGATGGAAATAAAATCATTTGCTTACACAGCCTACATCCCAGCCCTAATCTTGAATTCATTTTGAGTGTGTTTCACACGCAAAATGAATTCATTTTGAATTCAATTTGAGTGTGTTTGAGTGTGATGTGTTTTTAGGCCAAAAAAATAAAATAAAAATAAAATCAGAGTAGTTTCGATCAGGTGGAGCTGAACAAGCATCAAGCCACCCTTCCTTTTGGAAGATCTGCTAGAGTGGCTGAAACCAGGGAGTCAGGAAGCATGGGGAAACAGGAGTTTCTCAACTGAAAAACAAGCTGCTCACAAGTTCTGCAGAGCTGCATTAAAAAAAGAAGAAACTGGTTTTACTCTGGCTTCAACTATACAGCAGCGAGCCAGAAATAAACTGGATGTGGTTCAGCTTTCAGATTCAGCCAGCCCCATGGCATACAGTTGTAGAGCTATTTCGTGAATTCTCAAGTAAAAGGACTTGGGAGCTCCCAAAAAGAAGAGTACCAGAAGGGGAACTACAGAAGAAAGCAAGTATCTAAGAGTATCTTTGAAGGAACACAACCAGTCGAAGAAAGTTTTTCATCTTGCTCCCTCCCAACCTTGATGGGAGGGATGACATCAAAGTCCCTCCAATTCCTCATCTCATAAAAATCGATGAAGTATGACAAAACATGGATCATGATGCCACAAGGCAAACCTTGCTCCTTACATACTTGTGCTCAATATCAGGAGTTGATTTTTGTGACAAGACATTGGCATGCAGGCGGGTTTAATTTTTCTCCCATATTTTATTGGACATAAAAACTCTATCTGCTGAAATCTAAATCTCTTCTTTAAAGTCATGATAAATAAGGAACAATAATATACCAAGGCCATCACCATCATTTTCTGTACACTAATACTTTCTTATTATTTGATCATCAACCCCCCCCCCCCGCCAATTATTTCCTGCTAAACCTCACTTTTCTGATTGAAGGAATGGATAAGATCAAAACGTGACAAAAAAGGGCATTAAGGCAGTGCAGATCTTCAAAGGGAATGATATGTCTCAGTGTGTGTGTGGAGGTGTTCATAGAGCAATAGCAATAGCTGTTAGCGCTTAGACTTATATATTGCTTCACAGTGCTTTAGAGCCCTCTCTAAGCGGTTTGTAGAGTCAGCATATTGCCCCTGACAATCTGGATCCTCATTTTATTGACCTCAGAAAGATGAAAGGCTGAATCAACCCTGAGCCAGTCAAGATCGAACTGCTGGTATTTGGCAGAATTAGCCTGCAATACTGCATTCTAACCGCTGTGCCATCATAGCACCTTTCAGGACTAGGTGTCTCTTTCTTGAGGGCATGGCTGCCCTCTGTGGATGCAGTATGGCCCAAACATATAGCCTTTAAGGGTGGTACATAGGAGCTATATGTGCTCATGCTGTTCTGAAACATCTTTCTGGTTTTGATGCTGAAGCCTTGCATAAAAACTATAATGTATGCATAGATATTGCAATTGTCTAGCCATCCATCCATTTGTATTGGTATTTTTCCCCCAGAAAAATAAAATCAATTTCAGTTAAATGCACCTCTGTTTTGCTAGAAGAAAGGTTTTGACATATTCCAAGCAAGTTGGTATGAAGAAAGGTATTCACTTTCCTTCTCTTTCTTTCTTTTGGCAGAAAATGTGTTTTCTTTTGGGAGAAATAAAGGAAAACATGACACAGGATGTGACCGCTTTTGCCCTCCTACTATTAATAAAACAGAAAAAAAAGTATGTTCTCCTAAGAAGACATCACATTAGTCTACAATATATTGCATGCAAGAATTTTAACTCTTTTTATGTTTCCGGTAAAAATTAACTTGCTGTTTTAGTAACTTTTCTTCTAACATTATCTAGAGAATAATCTACAATCTGCAAGAAAGTTCCCTAATAATATATTCTCTTTTGCAAATTAATAGTAGAAATTATATATACACACTTGTGCACATGCACACTGTATGTCTGCTTGTGTGTGTGTGCTATATTTAAAGATTTATTTCTATTTATTGCTAAATAGTGCATATAAGGAGAGGTATCCTTTAATGAAGTTTGGCATTATTTATTAAAGCTTTTTTTGACTCTAATTATCTTTGGCAAATTTAGGACACTGAAAAGCAAGCAATATACTATAGCTCTGTTTAATACAGATGCACATTTGGCATGGTTCTTCACAACGTTTTGCTTCATTCTGGTATGTTTTATGCCAGAAGATTTTGATAATTGGAATATCCATTCAATGTAGATAAACCAAGTAAATCCATAGAATTTAGGGGATTAGGCTGTGGAAGGTGCAATCACAGAACTGGCTGGACTAGATTCCAGCCAGTAAAGTGCCAAACAGTGACTTGGTTATTAATCAAGAACATGCTTGATCCCTTAGCAGAATACCTTGGTGTAAACCAACCAAGGTTATCATTGCTGTCCTAGACGATCCATCACTGTCGTAATGCTATCTGCCCTAAGATGGGTTGGAATTTGGTTCCAAATAGGGTGAATCCAGAATGTTTGGATGCTTCAAATACTATGCAAGATACCTCTATGGAGATTCTCAGTCATTGAGGTCATGGTTGTCCCAAAGAAACTTCTTGGATGAGAACCATCTTCTAGAAGAAACAAAGAAAGTCAAGTTCCTTTTGAAAAAGCACCTTTGGGATTATCCAAGATATTACCCCCTTCCATTCTATTTACAGGAAACAGCTGGAGTGGTTGTTCAGTCCTTTCAGCATTGGCTACAGCATAATGTTCACTACCACACGAAAGGGAAACATTTAATTTATGGGTTACAGGTTTTCCTACAGTACAGGGAGGAAGAGTTGGAGAATTTCGTTGTTGAAATGACATGTCTAGTCTTGAATGTAGGCATTCAGTTTTTTGTCTGTTCACTGAAATGAGCCACTCCATCCTAGCATGGACCATGTGTGGGTGAAAATTCTCTATAGAATAATCTCCTGGGAACAGATTTTTCTTAGCCATTGAGATATCAAAAAAAGACCCAACGGTGGGTTTTGTTAGAGCAAGGGTCTTCAAACTTGGCAAGTTTAAGACTTGTGGACTTCAACTCCCAGAATTGCAAAGCTAACATGACTGGAGAAGAAATTCTGAGAGTTGGAATCCACAAGTCTTAAAGCTGTCAAGTTTGAAGACCCCTGTGTTAGAGGCTGTCATCCTGTGGTAGAACGCTATTGGACATTCATTGGGTCTGAAATCTTTTGGTGGCATATTAAACATTGAACTACCTTTGGATGGCAGTCATGAATCTCTATCTTTGGTGGAAAAAAAGGGACTAACAACCACCTTTCATGCCCCCCCCCCCAACTTCTACCTCCAAAATAATTACAGTCAGGGCAAATCTTAGGAGCAAGGAAAGCAGCGTTGTAAGAAACCTGGCATTTGTGTTATTCTCTAGCTGGCTAACAATAACAGACCTGGAAATGTGTAAAATTATCCATCGGTTTGTTTTGTGTACCTTTGATGCAAGCCCAGTTGGCAAGTATTCTTGAAGAGGGTGGAGGTGGTTGAAGAAGAACAATTAGCAGAAACAAGAAAAAAAATGGAGAGTAATTTAATTTTTAAAAACCCACTAGGTACAGAGCCTATTACTCAGCTAGGTGAATGTAGGGAGCTGCCACCAAAACAAATTACACCGTGCTGATATTGAATATGCCTTTTTTAAAAAAAATATGCCCTTCACATAAAGCATCTTGGATGTAGACCAAAAGCATTTGCCTGCAGTTTGATGACTCGGCCAGGAATTCCCCCTTGGCTGTTCAGGTCCTATTAAAGGGGCAGTTGAGAATGATCAACTTGGCTGGAGTCCTCTTGAGAGAGGACAACAAGAAAAGCAGTTAGTTCTATCTGGCTCCTTTTCAACCCACCGGAATGAGATAAGCCAAGCAGGACTAGATTTCTAAGCTTTTTTGGCTGGTTGTAGCAGCCTTTCGATAGAAAACGCTGCAAACACAACCTATCATTTCTTAATAATGGGGTTGGAAATGGTTTAACTGATCTGCATTTACAAGATGCCATGCAACTATGATTGGTGTTTTGTTGTAAATGAGGGAATGTTATCATCAACATTACCACCACCACCTGCAGAGAAATCTCACGGGCTTCAGAATTCATATTTTATTAGTCTTGAAAAGGTAAAGGTTTCCCTGTTCAGTCATTTCCGACTCTAAGGGGTCGTGCTCAACTCCATTTTTTAGCCAAAGAAATCAGCATTGTCCAAAAATACTTGCATGATCATGTGTCAACATGACTATATGCCAAGGTGCATGAAATTTTGTTATCTTTCCAATGAAGTGGTATCTATTTATCTATTTGCATTTGCATGCTTTTCAACTGCTAGACTGGTAGCAACTCTAGCAAATGACTAACCCCATCATGCCAACTTTCCGGTCGACATCCCAGTCTCTAGCTCAGGGATGTCGAACTCTCAGCCTGTGGGCCAGATGTATCACATGCTGGCCACGCCCACCCTGGTTTAGCAAAGGGGGGGAAAGTTGCGATACATCATGTGATGATAATGTGATAACGCACGTTTGACACCCCTGCTCAAGCTGATCTAAACTTCTATGAGGTCAGGGGAAGTGAGGCTATCAAATCAGGCCATTTTACTGCAGGAAGTCAAAAAGGAGGGTCTTGCAGACTGAAATCTTATGCACTTTCATAGAAAATAGCTCCACCATAATATTCAAGCTTGGTCTTTGAGTAAGAGTTTTCCTCACCCATAAGTTTAAAGTTCACAACTGCATATGACGTCTAACCTGCTGTAATCCAAGAAGTCCAAATCTCTCCTAAAAAATGAATCTTTTCCATTTCAAAAGATGGATTTCCTAAATTTGTGGACAATTATGATGTCACTATGTTAGATGTAGAACAGGGGTGTCAAACTCCACGGGCCTGATGCGTCACGTGCTGACCCTGCCTCCATCTAGTTTAGCGAAGGGGAGAAAAGTCCTGATATGTCACATGATGCTGTCGTGACGATGGGAGTTTGACACCCCTGTTGTAGAAAATGAAGGCACATATTGTTAATTGGATCCAGAATCAACCTGTATTCCCACCCATTCCCATCATTGATGTTAGCAGAGTCTTTATTATTTGGAAGCTTTTTGAAACCATAGCCATGATATCTACTATAAACAAAGCATGTCTTGTGCGGTCTTTATCCTATTATGTCAATGGAAACTGGTCACAATTGGATTGATGTTCAAAAAAAGGAGGCTGCAGTAGTGGAGGAAATGCCACTTTTACCACTGCATAAATTTGATAATTTTTCTTTAAAACAACCAAAAATAGCTTCTTCTTAGAGGAAAAAGTGCCCTCAAAAATATGTGCTCCCCACACCCAACCTCCTCCTTCTGTAGTCTGAGTGTTAAATGCAAATTCCAGAGTTAGATAGGTAGATAATCAGAAGAAATTGAAAGGCCCCTTAATTGCTTTTAGTACTGGATAGTTAGCAGTCTTTTCTTGAAAGTAACAGGAAGCAGGAAGAGAAATATTTCCTTAATGGGAGTGGGAGGCAGTAGGGAGAGAAAAAAGACAGAAGCAGCAATGGAAAAACTTGGGAAGTTTCAAAAGGTCAAGGCAGGCTAATATCACAGTAAAAGTTTCATTTAGAAGCATCTAGGTGAGGGCAGGAAACCTGTGTGTTCCTCTATGGGCTGCTGAGCTACCTTTCCCAGCCAGCTTATCCAGAGAGGAATTTTGCTGAGAATTAGTAACATCAAGAAGGATAGAAGTTCTTCATTCCTGAGCTGAAAGTCAGGAAATGCAGCAGTTCTTGATGAGAGGAAATGATCAAAAGAGTTTATGAATAGCTTGAGAAAGACCATTTTATATTCCATAGCCCAAGGCCATACAGTAAAGATTAATTTCCACGCCAAGAATAGAGAACCAGATACAGGAAGGCGCATCCAATCTTTGGCGGCCAGAGGGCAGATTTGGCATTTGCTCAGAAAGAGGGTATCATATAAAATCAAGCAATCTTTACCAGGACAAACCACTTTATGTTAGCGCCAACTTTTTCCTGCAGTATTCCAGAGTAGAAAGATGTATTTCTGGCACACATGAAATAGACTATTGTCATCCCTATTGTACAATCTGAGGTTGAAAGTTTCTTACAAAACATTTGCAGAGTCCGGAATGCCCAAGTCTCAGGCAGTTCTGAGATATGATGTTTTTGGGGAAAGACATTTTTTGTTAGCTTTGGGGTATGTGGAGTTTATTAATTGTTGCTTTTTAAATAATGTAAAACTATCTTGGAGGGGGTTGGTCTTAAAGGAAGTCTTAAAAACATGCATGCATGCATGCATTCATTCATTCATTTATATCCTGCCTTTATTATTTTCACAAACAATTCAAGGCATCTTCCTCCTCCAATTTTCCCCACAACAACAGCCCTGTGAGGAGAGGTGGACTGAGGGTGACTGGCCCAACGGAAGAATTGAATCAGGCCTGATTTTAAATTGATGCAGGAAAAAAAAATCTGTCCATGGACAGAAGTTGCCCACATTGATGCAGAAGCATCTGAATTTCATTCAAGCACTTTGATCTGACTCTTTAATCTGGAACACCAAGCAAATATATGCAAAGGGAAAAGTGTTAAAATCTGCATAAAATGGACCGGCCCTTTCTGATTTATATTCTACTTTCCGTCAAATCTTAATTCCACTATGTAGAAGAGGATGAATCATTAGGTGAAGCTGTGGGAATCCCAAATGAATGGACTTTATCATCAAGTCTGCTTGGCAAAAATGTAAAAGCACGGACCAAATAAATGAGCCCTTTAGGGATGTGATGCATTTTGGAGGGATGTAGATTGAACATAGCAAATACATTTCTTTCTGCTTATATTCTTTTGAGTGAGAAATGACAGAAGCCTGGATTTTGAGATCAAGTAGATCAAACCATAATGTAAGATTTCAGCTTTCTTATTTTAATGGGAAGGAGAGGGTAACATGATCCCTGTATGAAGTTAATAAATATGACAGGGAAAAAAAATTGTCTTAAAAAGGAAGCTAATATGTGCTTAGCCTCATAAACTGGCTTGCGACCAAGTCTAAATCTACAGCAGTGTTTTGATAGAAAGCTTTAATGGTATATAAGGAAATTTATGTAGATATTTTTGTTGTTATCCATCTCCTCTTTCCTTCCATTTGATTCCAATTATCTAGAATGACAAATTGCAGAGGTAATGTTTAGTTATCCTAAATCATCTTAACATTTGCTTGACTGTTTTTATTGTGCTGTGGGAAAACTTAGAAGCTATCTATCCACAAACTGTATTTGTTGAACTGTAGAATTTAATTTCCTGTGTTCCAGGTATTTCATTTACCATGACCTCTGAATATCACTCTGAGTAAGTGGTATCAACATTTCATGTGTATATCTCGGTGCATATATGCAGTAGTTTCAACCATCCTGTATTGGACAGACTACAACTTTTTAAAATTTAAAATCAACTAATGTAGCTGCCTCATTTCAGTATACTTGGCTATATCCAGATGTTTGTTCTTTGGGAAATTCCTGCAATTTTTCGACCATTCCCCCCCCCCCCCCAAAAAAAAATATTGCTCAAATGAACTGTTAAAATCTGAAAAATGGTTATTGGTTACAAATTTTAAAAAAAGATCAATTCAACATTGTAACCAAGAAGGTTACCATGCAGGTATCATACATTCTGTGGAGAAGTCTTCATTTAAGCGAAGCCACACATTTTAGATATCCTAGAGCAGGGGTTCCCAACCTCTGGCCTGTAGATCAGTGCTGGTCCACAGCATGCCAGAAACTGGGCCGTACAAACAAGCGAAGCCCTACCACGGATTCAGGCAGCATACAAAACCACGCCCCCTCCAGCCCACGGAAAAACCTTTCTCCATGATGCCCAAAAGGTTGGGGGTCACTGTCTTAGTGGAGCAATTCAAAAAAACCTTCAAATCTATACCGGAATTATGGAGATCTAGGTTCCTTGGTAGCAACAGATCTGCGCCAAATGTCCTCATGATCAGTGATGGGATTCAAAAATTTTTACTACCAGTTCTGTGGGTGTGGTGTAGCTTGGTGGGCATGGCTTGGTGGGTGTGGCAGTGGAAGGATACTGTAAAATCTCCATTCCCACCCCACTCCAGGGGAAGGTTACTGCAAAATCCCCATTCCCTCCCCACCCCACTAACCTGCTTTCCAGCTCTGTTTTCCTGTGCAGGGCAACAAAAGAAGACCCAGCCGATCAGCTGGGACTCGGGAGGCAGAGAATAGATGGGGGCGGGGCCAGTCAGAAGTGGTATTTGCCGGTTCTACGAACTCCTCAAAATTTCCGCTACTGGTTCTCCGGAACTGGTCAGAATCTGCTGAATACCACCTCTGCTCATGATTCAAAGTTCTGTATCTGAGGTCATAGAGAATTCAAAACATTCCCTATATGAGGGAAGCCACTGTGTCTCAGACATCCGGGTGTGAGCTCCTTTTTGTGAAGTTCGGTTCCAAGGTTCAGGTGGGCTTGCTGGTCGCATACCTGGCTCCCTGCTATGCGGCAGCGGCCCTGCTTGAGCTCCTTGAGGTTATAGCTGGCGTGGCGGTTGGGACCCCCAGGCTTATGGTCATGGGGGATTTCAACCTGCCATCTGCTGGCGGTACCTCGGGGATTGCCCAAGAGTTCATGGCTTCCATGACGGCCATGGGCCTGACCCAGTTAATTCGGGACCCTACTCATGTGGGAGGTCACACCTTGGATTTGGTTTTTGTCTCTGATCAGTGGCAGAGTGATCTGGGTATAGGGGATATAGTTGTAGAACCCCTGTCATGGTCAGATCACTCGCTCCTGAAGCTCGACTTCCGTTCCGCACCCCCTGACCGCAGGGAGGCGGGGCCATTAAAATGGTACCGCCCCAGGCGCCTGATGGACCCTGATAGGTTCCTGATGGAGCTTGGGCCATTTCCCGAAGCTCTCACACACGACTCGGTTGAGGGCTTGGTTGCCGCCTGGGATAGGGTGGCTGCTGGGGCCCTTGACCGGGTCGTGCCCTTGCGGCCTCTGACCCGGTGCCGATCCCAAATGGCTCCTTGGTTTTCTGAGGAGCTAAGGGAGATGAAGCGCCGGAAAAGACGCCTAGAGAGCAGTTGGAGGGCTAGCCGTTCTGAGTCTGACCGAACACTTCTACGATCTTATCTTAAGACGTATTTAGTGGCGATGAGGATGGCGAGGAGGACTTACCTCTCCACCCTCATTGCATCCACGGAAAACCGCCCAGCCGCCCTGTTTAGGGTGACCCGCTCCCTTCTAGAGAGGGAAGCGCGGGAGGATCCCTTACAGGGACGGGCTGAGGAGTTTTCTAGTTTTCTGCAGGATAAAATCGCTCAGATTCAGGACGAGCTGGACTCCAACTGGGCATTTCCGGGCGGGGGGGCGGGGGTGGATATCGGGGAGGCCAGTTGGGTTGAGTTCGACCCTGTTACTATAGAAGACGTGGACAGGGTGTTGGGGGGACTGAATGCCACCACCTGTTTGTTGGACCCGTGCCCCTCCTGGCTGGTTTTGGCCACTCGGGAGGTGACACGAGGCTGGTTCCAGGGTATTATAAACGCTTCCTTGAGAGAGGGGCTTCTACCTACCACCTTGAAGGAGGCGGTGGTGCGGCCCCTCCTCAAGAAACCGTCCCTGGACCCAGCATTGTTATTAAATTATCGTCCCGTCTCCAACCTTCGCTTTGTTGCGAAGGTTGTTGAGAGTGTGGTGGCTCGTCAGTTTCCCCGATTCCTGGATGAAGCGAGTTATCTTGACCCCCTCCAATCGGGCTTCAGGCCCGGGCATAGCACGGAGACGGCGTTGGTCGCGTTGGTTGATGATCTCTGGAGGGCTCGGGACAGAGGTTGTTCCTCTGTCCTGGTCCTGTTAGATCTCTCGGCGGCTTTTGATACTGTCGACCACAGTATCCTATTGCAGCGGTTGGAGGGGTTGGGGGTTGGAGGCACCGTATTACGGTGGTTCTCCTCCTTCCTCTCCGACCGTTCGCAATTTGTGTTAACGGGGGGGCAGAGATCGTCCCCAAGGCCCCTGCTTTGTGGGGTGCCTCAGGGGTCGGTGCTCTCGCCCCTGCTGTTTAACATTTATGTAAAGCCGCTGGGTGAGATCATCCGTGGCTTTGGGGTGGAGTTCCATCAGTACGCTGATGATACTCAGCTGTACATCTCCACCCCGGGCCACCCCAACGAAGCCGTCGAAGTGATGACCCGGTGCCTGGAGGCCGTGCGGGGTTGGATGGGTCGTAACAGGCTTCGTCTCAACCCGGCCAAAACCGAGTGGCTGTGGTTTCCTGCGCCCAGATACAGCCAGCTTACTCCTTCGCTGGCCGTGGGGGGAGAGGTTTTGACCCCCGTGGAAGGGGCACGCAACTTGGGTGTCCTCCTGGATGTACGGCTGTCTTTGGAAGAACATATTGCAGCCGTCGCCAGGGGGGCTTTTTATCAGATTCGTCTGATTTACCAGTTGCGGCCCTTTCTGGATCTGGGCGCACTTCGCACAGTCACCTCCACCCTCGTTATCTCCCGCTTGGATTATTGCAATGCTCTCTACATGGGGCTCCCCTTGAAGAGTCTCCGGAGGTTGCAGTTAGTTCAGAATGCAGCCGCGCGGGTGATTGTGGGCGCCCCTCGAAGCGCACACGTAACACCACTTCTCCGCAGGCTGCACTGGCTTCCTGTGGCCTACCGGATTCGATTCAAGGTGGTACTGATGGTATTTAAAGTGCTCCATGGCTCGGGACCTGGGTACTTACGGGACCGCCTGCTGCCATCAACAACCTCCCGCCGCCCAGTACGCTCCCACAGGGTGGCCCTACTTGGGGTGCCGCCGCCTGACCGTTGTCGGCTGGTGGCCCCGAGAGTTCGGGCTTTCTCTGTGGGAGCTCCCTCCCTATGGAATGATCTCCCCCCGGAGATACGGGCTATGACGGACATTCTGACCTTCCGGCGCGCAGTAAAAACCCTGCTTTTTGAACAGGCCGGCCTGGCCCAGTAACTATGTTTTTTGGTTTTAATTAATTAAATTAGGGTTTTTATTAGTTTTAAATTTTTAACTTAAATTTTAATAGACAGCCAATTTGGTTATTTAATTTATTTTTAATAGTATTTATTACATTTTTATTGTATGTTTTAGTGGGCTGTTCACCGCCCCGAGTCCCTTTTTTGGGAGAGGGAGCGGTATAAAAGTATGATTAATAAATAAATAAATAAATAAAACAGAAATTGTAGGAAGGCAAATCCAAATAGGGATCCCTATATAAATAAATATGACAGCGAAAAAAGCTGCTTTAAAAAGGAGGCTAATATATACTTAGCCTCATAAACTAGCTGTCATGTGTGAACCCTAGCACTGATGATGTTACCTAGTTTGGGTAATGAAACAACCAAGCTCAGAGAGTACAAGGACCCCTCATTTCAACCTTGAGCTACAAATAATTCTCCTGTATTGGCTATTGTGTGTGGAAAAGCCTACCTCTCCTTGGGGGTGTCACTGCGTTTATTTTGGGTTTGTCTGGTGAGCTCCCACAGAAGTTTCCAAAATATACCGGACTGGTTATCAAGTTACCATAGTGACAAGTTGTCTTGTGATATTTTGATTTACTGCGCATGTACAGGGGAGGAGTTTTACTTCAACTTCACTTTCATTATATTTACTTTTCTTTTGCTTGCTTCTTAGATGTACTGCTTTCTCTTTTGTTCCTAGTTATTTGTAAATAAAGTATGCTGGGAACAGAAAAACACGATTCATTTCCTCTAATTTATAAGCTGAATTTTTTCGCTTTGACAGGGGGTAACTATCTTAGTAAGAATTAAAGCTTTGCTTAAGGGTACAGTCTCTGATGACCAATAGCTGGAGCTAGATGTAGCGCTGAAAAAAAAAACTAATCATCGTTGAGTCAATAGTTAGCCTGAACCTAGTTGTTATGGTTATATCCTGGTTTCCTGTCTCTTGATACTACGCCCTGATATTTTTTTCATATTTGGACTTCTGGCCCTTCGATTATCTCCTAGTGTTGCCTCTTTTTTTTCAACATCGAAGCGTCTTATAACTCTGACAAATAATCCACGGGCTGCTTCTTGTTACCAATACCGAGATTAATAATTCTAAAGCCTCAAGGGCAGGATAACAAAGCATTGAGCAAAATTTGCTCCAAGAGATTTAGATTTCCCTTGAAGATATAAAGGGGGGTGGGGGGGAGAGAATGAAGGGGAAGAAAGGGGCAGCCACCAATGGGAAAAAGAACCTATGGATCTAGAAATTCTGAGGATGGGAAAGGGCAATGCAGAAACCTCTTCCCTGTAAAATCTAAAATAAAAGCATCTCAGACAAACTGCAAAATAGTCTCTCCTTGAACAACTCCAGTGAAGAGAAATACTGGATAGCTGATTTCTTATTGAAATGGTTTAATTGCCAGGAAGCAACTCCCGCCTCTCCAACTTTCTCTAACTTAAATTTATTATACCATGTGCTGCATACTTCAGTGACAGATATTTGAAGAGTGCTATCATTTCTGGGCAATCTATTCTTCTCAAGGCTACACATTCCAACTCCTTCAAACTATATTCGTGGGACTTAATTCATCCTTACTCTCATGGCCAGTCTCAGCTCAAATTTCTTTTGAGTCCTTCTTCAAATGTCGGGCAGAACAGATTAAAAAAACTCGAGTGGAGTTGAACTAGTTTGAAAACGACGGTTGTTAATACAGCAATACCAGGTTGTTGACTCCTACTCAGATTACAGTTAAATGCTATTCCAGCAATAATAGTTAGGTAGAAACAAAGAAAATCAAAAAGGTTCAACCTCTGGGCAGGGAGTCCTCAACTTACAAGCATTCGTTTAGTGACTATTTAAAGTTACAATGGCACTGAATGACTTATGACCATTTCAGCATCCCTGTAGTCATGTGATCAAAATTCAGAGGCTTGGAAACCGGCATGCATTTTTGATGGTTGCAGTGTCCCAGGGTCATGTGACTTTCTTTTGTGACCTTCTGATAAACAAAAGCAGTGGGAAAGCCAGACTCCCTTAACAGTCATATTAGTAACTTATTAACTGCAGTGATTCACTTAACAACTGTGGCAAGAAAGGTTGCAAAATGAGGCAAAAATCACTTAACAATTTTGGGGTCAACTGTGGGCGTAAGTCGAGGCCGACATGTATATCCCTTGTTCAGACAAACCACAGTAGTTTTGGTATTACTAATCGACTTCGTTCATTGACGTTTTGCAGCCTCTGCTTCTATTCCTTCATGGAGTACTTTATCTTGATAGCCTTCTACTATAATTGTACCCAACAGCTCCAAAAATGATTGCCTTGTGTGGAACTAGATTTTCTAAAATTAGTTTTTATGGATTGTCAAATTCCTGACGATCTATAAAATGATATATTTTCTCAAAATGCATTGAGTTTAAATAAAAGAGCAGCTGTTGCTTCTTACTGTTAGAATAATGGTGATCCTCGCTGGCATCACTGCTTTAAAGCTTACCACAATTGAAGACATTCTCTCTCTCTCTCTCTCCCTCCATCTCTTTTTTTTTACAAAACGATCAAGGTTTCTTGTAACCTTGAAAGAGAAGGCTCCTGTGATGGGATGGAAACAGTTTTTGTGGTTCACTTGTACGGTTTAAGTTCTATTTATGACTCCAATTCCTTATGGCCCTCACTCTGTTTATTTTTGCATTTCCTTTCTTTCCCCTACCTTCCCTAAAGCTGGCTCTCCAAGCATTTACATGGTTTCTGATCCATGTTTCCTCTCCTCATATTTTACATCTTACTTTTTTTTAACGTGGCAGTCTGCAACAAAGTCTCGAAAAGGCTGCTGGCAAGCTAACCAAAAAGATATACGCATGCATAACTTGGAAAGAAAAATTCATACTTAGAAAAATATGACTTTATAAAATCTTCAGATACACACACACACACACACTCTTTTAGAATAGAATACTTTATTGGCCAAGTGTGCTTGGTCACACAAAGAATTTGGTTTGGTGTAAATACTCTCAGTATACATAAAGAAAAGATACATTCGTTAAGAATCAAGAATCATAATGTACAATACTTAATGATAGTCATCATTTTGGGGAAACACAAGCTAAACCATGTGATCATCTGAGGTGGAACCTACAAGAAGAAAGTTTCTGGAACTGCAGCCCCACTGACTTGCCAAATAATTTGATTATAAAGACCCAAAATGACACCGAAAGTGCAGAAGTGGGCTTTATCACAATTGCACAACTTGGATGAAAACTGTCATTTTTATTATAATCACTAATATACCTTTAGTTGATCAGAATTATTGCACAGTTTTATTCAAATAAGTATAGCCTCAAGTGCATAGAATAGTCATGTATAGGAGTTTGACTGCCTGGAAGGATGCCAAAGCCGCACATTCATCACAAAATCCATCCAGTTTTTGTTGCCACAATGTAAAAAAAGATGTTGAGACTCTGGAAAGAGTGCAGAGAAGAGGAACAAAGATGATTAGGGGACTGGAGCAGTGGTGGGTTTCAAATTTTTTTTTACCAATGGTTCTGTGGGTGTGACTTGGTGGGTGTGCTTTGCGCACACATGTGCGCTTCACATGTGCATGGAGGGTTTGCTACTGACTTTCTCCTGCAATCCTGCACTCTCCTTGTGTTTTCAACAGCGGACGCATGGCAATCCACTATGCTGCGCAAAGCAGCTGAGCTTCAAAACCAGAAAATAAAGGTCAATATAGAGCCGGGGCAGGCGGGAAGGCCCAACAGCTGATCGTTGGTTCACTCACAGATGATCCTTGGAGCTACCGGTTCAGCTACCATCAATGGACTGGAGACTAAAACATATGAAGAACTGTTGAAAGAATTGGGTATGTGTAGTCTAGTGAAAAGAAGGACTGGGGTGACACAATATGAATCTTCCAAAGGCTGCCACAAAGATGAGGGGGTCAACCTATTCTCCAAAGTACCAGAAGGCAAGGCAAGAAACAATGGGTGGAAATTAATCAAGGAGGGAAGCAACTTAGAACTAAGAAGAAATTTCCTGACAGTGAGAACAAAGGTTAAGAAGTACATACAGAGTCTATTTTTTCCCAAGAGTCAGCACTGCTCTTAAACTGTCTGGTGTTACTGATTTTTCTTAGAATAGTTTCTGATTGGAGCAATCAGAGGTGGTATTCAGCCTGTTCAGAATGGTTCAAAATGGTTCTGGCATACTAGTTGCAGAAATTTTGAGTAGTTCGGAGAACCGACAAATACTACCTTTAGCTGCCCCCACCTACCTGCCCCCACCATTACCTCTCCTATATTCCCTCCTAAAAACAGCTCAGCTCACCAGCACCGACCAAGAGGGCAGTTTTTGAGCTCTGCACATGCACGCAAAGCTCTCATAGAATCAGTAGGAAAAAATGTGGAAACCCACCACTGGTCCCAATATATGACAGAAACAAAAACAATACAAAAGCAATTGTACAGCAGTTGGTCCACTGAACGAACACTACAGCTAATGCTTATGAGTGTGAATGATCTACGATTTCTCTTTAAGGTGTTCAGTCTTAACTCTTGACTTCCCATGCATCCTTTGTATGTTTCTTCACTTTCCAGGGTTAGCATGAGCAGAGGTAATGGGAATTACACTTAGCGCTCCATAAATATCTCCATAGAATGGTTTGTGTGAATAGACTGACATGATGGAAGATTTTCACAGTGTTGAGTTTGGATATTAAAACTCAAGAATGACTATTTTCTACATTTAAAAAAAAATCTTGCTAGGTTTGCAAATGTATTTAACCCTGGTTGACTGTGATTTTGCATCACTCTCTAAACTAACCTCACAGGCAAGCTTCATATAACATACTCTGATAAAATGTGGTTTGTTACTTTATAGTTCAAGGGGACATACAAGGGGGAGCGCTCAGATTTCTTGTAATTTTGAACATTTTATCACCATTTTAAAAAGAACACTTGAAAATGCCAGAGATCCTCTAGGACAGTTCTGTAATCTATCTCATGGAAATAAAACCAATTTCAAAATGTTGAAAAACTTTAATTAGATGATGATAACGAGTGTGCAGTTGTTATACATAATTTATTTTATTTATTTATTTGGTTTGTCAATTGCTTACAAGATAATAGGTATAAGTAAAAACATAGTTATGAATACATGGATACATATAAGAAAAATAAAAAAATAAAAGAAACAATAGGACAGGGACGGTAGGCACGTTGGTGCGTTTATGCACACCCCCTACAGACCTCTTAGGCAAGGTGTGAGGTCAATAGTAGACAGTCTAAGGTTAAAGTTTTTGGGGTTTGGGGAATTAATATAATATGATATGATATGATATATGATATGATATGGTATGGTACGGTACGGTACGGTACGGTACGGTACGGTACAATATAATATAATATAATATAATATAATATAATATAATATAATATAATATAATATAATATAATATAATACAATACAATACAATACAATACAATACAATACAATACAATACAATACAATACAATACAATACAATACAATACAATATAATATAATATAATATAATATATGTTTCCATAAAACTTACTGCAGGATAGTATAGTCTTGCAAACATTTTTTTAGGAGTACCTTAGAATGTTCTCTGCTTATACCCAAAATCTCAATGAACACCAAAATAAAATGTACCAATATTAAATATTATAGATCAATACTAACCTTTCATTGTCCTATTTTCCTCCTCCGCCTCATCTTTGCTTGGACCCTACATCAAGAATAGCCAAATTGAAAAAAAAGAATAGTCAAATAAAAAAAGTGACAGAAAGCTAGATGGAATGAAATGCATTTCAATACTGCTGTGTTGTTCTATGCAGCTGCAGATCTTGAGATCAGCTAATTGTGGAAGCATCAGTTACATGGAGGGCAATTCAGGAGTCCAGTTCTAACCAAACTTTTGCCATCTTTACAGCTGCTTGTTTCCCTTGTTGTCTCCAATAATGTTTCCATTATTATAAGCAGCCACTAAAAGTTAAAAAAAAATGCACTGGAAATGTTTTTATACTACTATCAAAGAAATTCAGAAATATTAAATTACAGCTGCAGTCCTATGCCAAGTTAACTAAGGAGAAAGCCCAGTGGACTCAAGAGTGACTTATTTTTGAGTTATCTGAAAGAATAAAGCATTTCATAGTTAATAGCAAAATGAAATGCCAAGACTAATCCAATAATGGGCTAAAATTAAGCCCACTAATATTTAGAATGGAACAGGTAGGGTTCTGTGCTTTTAGACAGGGCAAGAGTAGCTGCAATAAGATATCCAAGAATATCCTAGCTCAGTTACTGACTTACATCTGTAATTGAATTATAACTTGGAATTAAAGTCATAAATTATGCTGTTAAATGATGTGCCTGATTTTATGACCTTTTCTATGGTGGTCATTAAGTAAACCCATTGTCTACAATGGATTTTTTTTTTTTTTTTGCCAGAAACCAAAAGTAAACACTGGAGAGAAAAAACTGTCCTTTTAAATGCTTTGACATTATTATTATTTGCACATGACAAGCAATCTAGTGTAGCAGTTGGCAACATGCTAGAAACTGGGATATTGTGAGTTCTACTTCTGTTGGTATGGAGCCAACTGGCTGAACTTGGGCCAGTCACTCTCTCTCAACCCTATGAAGCAGGCAATGGAAAACCATTTCTAAAAACTGCTGTCTCCGGGAGTCAACCTAGATTCAAAAGCACCGAAACATAAATAAATTATATAAAATTAGCAAATCAGTTTAACTGAAACAGAGGAATAATTACAATTGGCTATCAGTGACCTGATGATTAGAAGATAATCATCTAACTATTTAATAAACTATCTATAGACTGGTCTACCATACGTGTTATAAAAAAATGCTTCAGCTTTGTTGCCTTTTGAAAGTGTGTGGGTAGTGTGAGATATTCCTTAATAAAAGAATAGTCCCAACCCGAACTGCCTTTAAAGAAAAGAAACAAATTCAAATGGAAACTAGTGTGGTTGAAATGCTGGTTGGGGATTCTGTGAACTGTACTTCCAGTATACAAGCAGGGCACAAGGTTGGGGAAACTGATATCATATTTTAAAAAGTGCTTGCCTTGCTGCTTACATCCCAACTGTCTGCATGCCAAGTTCATGCCAAGAGTCCTTCTGGGAGGGAGATAGGTGGTTCTTAAATAACATAAATAAACCATCACTAGCAACAAAGTTGTAAGGAAAAATTTAAATGGTACAGGAAGACGGTATTTGTAATCCTGCAATAAAGCAAGTCCCCCCCCCCCACCTTTCTTTGTGTGTAACAGTGCTTATGTCAGCCCACATAGCATGCATGAGATTGCATAAATATTTTTAAACCTCTGCACAACACTTTCAGTTCAGAAATAAGATAGCTGACAGATATAACACATTACAAATGGTTGGAAATGAAAAGCTGAAAAGTCTTATTTAATCTTGTACGCTGGGGAAGGAGTAAAACTGGAATTAGGTTTAATGCAACAATAACAAAATATTTTTCATGGCCCATAGCGCACAATGCTGTAAAACCTCAATGTTATGAACTCATATTAAAAAAAATTCTGTACAATGAATACAACCTGAATTTGGAATTCACTCCCAAAGGACATTATTGAATGTCTTAGTAAGTAGTAGCAACTTCTGTACGTCCTCAGAGGATTAAGTCTTCTGTGCATTACTGTCTCATACAGCTAGTGGCAATATCTGCATCTTTTACAAGTGATAACTTTTTTTTACTTTTGGTATTTGTATTGTTTGTAAATATTCCATAAATACTGTATTAAAGCTTCTTGTCTTTAAAGGGAACCAGGAAAAGAATAAATCTGAATGTAAAGTCAAAATTTGACTTGGCGAAAAATTAGAATCAGGATTGCCTAGAGCAACATGCTAGATATTACAAAACAAAAGACTACCACTAAAATTGCTGAAGTTGGGACAAGAAAACAAAAGGGTGCAAAAACACCACTTGATGTTGCAGAAATAAAGTAGTATCTTTGACAATGTTCTTGTAGTGTTATGTATATAGAGCAGAGCTATGATAAGTTAATACAATAGCTAACCTCTTGAATGTTAAGTTTCAAAGCCAGTGATGAATGGTGTTGGCAATTGTGTAAGTACCATGGAACTGCTGACAAATGAACCTTCAACAAAGCTTTCAATGTGCCAAAGAAGAGAGAACCATTCGGGAAGCCTACAGAAACTAATCAATGATGAATGTCTCATACTGTCACAAATTTACAGTGCCAACAAGACTGACTTCTTCTGACACTCAGTTCCCAAGAGAACTCAGACATTTAAGCATGAAACAGCAAGAACAGGGCAAAAGATTGGCATGGAGATGATCTCAACTTTACTTTGTGCTGATGGGTTGCAAAGATTAATATAGTCATAGTTGGCAAGTCGCATTGTCCAAGAATGTCAAAAGGCATCACACATCAACTGCCAGTTACGTATTCTAATTCACAGAAGAGGTGGTGTACATCAACACTTTTACAAGGCTGGTTCTCCAGTATGCCAAAAGTCAGAAGATATCAAAATGAGCTGATCATAATATCCTAACTCTTGGGAGTGCTCCTGCTCATCCATCAGGATAAAAAAAAAACACAGAACAAAGAAGGCTTGAATACATGTTTGCGAAGGAAAAAAATAACTAATATTCAGCATGCAGCCCATGGACCAAATAGTCATTTTGGCAACTGAAGGACTCTATAGGAAGATATTTTGGATTAAATGATAGTTATACTGGTGGATGAATCTGATGAAGAAAGAGAGACAAAAGGACAATGTACATTATAAAATGTACTTAAATTTTAAGTACTTAAAATTTAAAAACAGATGTTAGCAATCTTTAGCTTTCCTGAAACTTGGAAAATAGTAAAAAAGTCCATGTTTGCAAATGACTGGGAAAAAAGCTCTCTGTGTTATAACATGCGTATGGACATGAAGTTTGAAGGATATGAAATCAGTGTTTGCCATGGAACCATAAAGCAAACTTTCAAAAACCCATCAATTGTTTTTCATTGGTGAGAGAAGGATGAAGGCGATTCTTTTCTGCCCAATCATGGTGGAGAATGAGATTGGGTATGGTATGGAGGATAAAAGGGGCAAGAATAAGGAGGACCTGCCTTAGTGAACCTCAGTGTTATTACACTACTTACATGTCATTCAACAGATAATCAAACAGAAGCAAGATATTTACAAGACTCAGTTAAAATTAGACACTTTCTTCAAACCTATTCATGAGGGTAATAAAGTTGATTTTCTCACTGAAACATACTGAAGATATGAGTTAAGTTGTAATTCAGTAATGATGTTTTTTCCCATTTTTGAGAGGCTGAAAAAAAATCACACTTGCCATTTAATAGTCTTTTTATTTTAATAGGCACTCCTTCCCCTCCACCTCATGTGTCCATTAAATTGAGGTTTTACTGTGCTGGGATGTATTATTCTTTTAGTACATCAGTGCAAAATTTTGAATCGGAAGTCTTCAATGTCAAAAGATCAATTACTTTTTCGAACCTTGACTACTCCACAAACTATAAGCATTTTCATGTACCTAACATGCTATAAAACTATAAAATCTTCGTAACTGTCATTAACAATTTGAAGTACTTCTATGAGACTTTAAGTTTCTGAAATTCCTTTCCCATACATAAGTGCTATAAAATAGATTTAGTTGTAATCTTGATTCTACTTACAATGCAGTTATTTATATAAGAGAGTCATCCTTCATAATATAAGTTTATTCAAAGTTGACTGCATAATGAACACAGGAATTGCAACTCTAACCTTAACCCTATCATTAGCCCAGCAATGCTCATACTCATCTTTTAAGAAAAATTTCCAATACAGTATTGCTTTGAAACATTGTGGAAATCCCAATGAGTATTATTATCCATTTGGCATCTTACATACACTTATTTCATGATGAAATATGATGGGGAAGAAATATATTTTTGTATTAGCAGAAGAGTGCACAAACTATGAAAGTCATGTATCCACCAAGCAGCTCAAAATTGTGCTACCCAACCTTAGTGAAAAATGATTAACTTTTGTTGTGTTTTATCTTCCTTCCAAAATTAGGGATCAAAAAGGGAATACAAGGCTTCCTGGAATCGTCCCATTCAATGCCACCCTTCTCCAAAGCACCCTGCTCTATAATACCCTTTAAATACTGTATGTTATTGGTCAAAATACAGTTTTGTATTTTCAGTTTAATGTTGTTTGATAATTGTTATGTGTGTGGGTGACTGTTTCCCATCCTTAACAATCCACCAAATATCGTGGCTATTTAGCTAGTTTCAAGAAATTAAACTAGAACAAAGGTCCCAATCAGAACTTGTACAAGCAAAACCAAGGCCCATGGGCTTCAGGGAGGTGGGCATCTGACAAAATTTCTGCCACACTCCCCTTGCCTACACTTGCAGATTGACTTAGCCTTCTACCCTTCTGAAGTCGGTAAAATGAGGACCCAGATGGTTGGGGGCAATATGCTGACGTTATAAACTACTGAGAGAATGTTGTACAGCACTATTTTTATTTTATTTTATTTTGATTTATTTTGATTTGTCAATCGCTTACAAGATAATAGGTATAAGTATATACATAGTTATGAATACATGAAATGGGTACATACAAGAAAAATAAAAGGGACGGTAGGCACATCGCTGTGCTTATGTACTCCCCCTACAGACCTCTTAGGAAAGGGGTGAGGTCAATAGTAGACATAGTAGACTATGGAGCAGTATATAAGTCTAAGTGCTATTGCTATTTTATTTATTAAATTGGTTGCCACCCATCTCACTAAAGGGTGACTCTGGATGGCTTACCAAGAGTCTCATACCCTATACCTGATCCATGTCATTATGATATCCAGTGACCCAGAATGATCCCCCCTCCATAGATGCATGTTTCTTTGGGGGGGGAAATCATAAATGCTTTAACTGAATTTCAGTCTGAGTCCACTATGGTTTCAAGGTATATATCAAGTTCTTCATACTCTAGATAAGTGAACTTATCTAGAGAACCTCAAGTTTTGGCTGCCTTGTTCTGGCTGGAATAGGGGTACATTAGGCTATGAAATTCATGAATGCCTAAACTTTTGCAATTTAGGAGAGAACAATCATCCATTTCCAGAGCAGCCTAGCTGGATTTAGAACAGATCCGGTTTTGCAGTGACAAAAGTACTTAAAGCACTCATTAAGGGAATACTTGTTAGACCAGGAAAATAGCTAATTCTTGTCACATAAAATAAAAGTTGCCAGCTTAAAATTCAAAACCCAAAGCATTTTCTGAGTGCAAGAGGAGTGGCTGCTTTCTGCAGCTTCCTTGGTACCATCTCTCTTTACCCTCATGTTGTAGCCCTTGCTTTCTTTAAATTCAGGAGTCCAGCTAATTACCGGCAGGAAGTGCCTTTTTATTTCATTGGTATGCAAATTAACAGAAGTAGAAAAATATTCTAAAGAAAATGTTACAATATCTGTCTCTAGCCTGATGGCCAATTAGAAAAAAAAATGGTATTTCATTCAAAGGTACCTCAAGAGACGCTTATGGCTACAAACAGTTCCCTCTTAAATGTCCAAAGTTGAATTTTCCTGGGAGCTGCAGCTATTAGGTCTCTCAAAATAAAGCAGGAGGTGCTTTGAATGAAGAAGAAAAGTATGAACATTTCTCATAAAAGAGATTAACAACTTTACTGGCATTTAGGGCCATTATATTTACCAGTAGAAATGCAAAGATATATAAAGGATATGCTGAAGTGTAGAACAGTCAGAATAATACATTATTTACTTTATTTTTATTTATTTATAACCTGCCTTTATTTTTACGAATATTTAGTAAACCACATCCAACACACCTTCCTCCTCCTATTTTCTGCCACAACAACCCTATGAGGTGAATTGGACTAAGAGAGAGGGGACTGGTCCAAGGTCATCCAGCAGGCTTTCATGGTTAAGGCGGGACTAGAATTCCTGGTCACCTGTTTTTAACTATTGGACCAAAGACTACTGGAAACCTTTGTTACATATTCACAGAAATGAGGATAAGTAGTCATCTTTATTTTAACTAAGCCAATTAACACCAAGAACCCTATAATTCAGCTCTGAGCTATGCATATTCTCCACTTCATGTAAAGAAAACTTAAAAAATTAGGAAGAGTAACTAACAAGCGTTCAATGAAGATTTGCATTTAATGTCTTGTATGTTTAGTACAAGTTTCTTGCACTGACTTAAAAATATGTAGGAAATCCCAGTTTTATGATAGTTTTGCATTTCTACTTAAAAAAAAACCTAGAAGAAAGCACAGAAGAACATAATTGCGAGGAAGGTTTTTTTTAAAATCAAGGTTTTTAGATGAAGCAGAAAATAACAATTTTCTTGTGTCATATTAAAAAAGGCATAATCCTAAACATACTGTGAAAAACAGCAGTTCCCAAATAGTTCTGAATGGCTTTAATGAAATAACAAAATAGAAATGTCACCATGAATATTCCATTTTTGCATTAAACACAACTGCATCTTTGAGGCGTATTACTCATTAGAACACTGTTTTCTGTCATCCACAAAAGGCTTTGTGACACCAAATAGACTAATACATTGATTGTGGTATATCATGCTTTCACACACTATAGCCCACTTCATGCGAAGTAAACAGGAAATACTGGAGATCTATGTGGGTTGAGCTGCTAGAGAGAACAGGCACATACCTTCCAAAAATGAAGAATTTGGCAATGGCTAGGTCATTCATAATGCTGCCAGAAAGACTTGTGGCCCTTTGAGCATGTGTCACAGGCCTCGTGACATTTTCAAGGCTAAATTTTCCAAAGTTTAGGATATACTGTCTATATTCAGATGTGCTTTCTGGGGACAAGAATTGTAGCTGGCAATCAGAGGGGCCGGTAAACAACCTTTTTTTCTTGCTTAAAGCAGCAGATAGGAATAGTCTGGGATAATATTTAAGCATAGAAGTTATAGCTGCCCAATTTTAAAAATTGTAGCCCTGATAAAAAGCCCACTTAGCAGCTGCATTTATTGCATGCCTCACCAGGGCACTGATTGCAAGTGCCTTGAAAAATGTAACTGGTGGAATACCATCAGTACAGTAAAGGGAAGGTGGCTACCTCTGTTAGCCGTGGCAAGCAATACATGTTCCTCCCATTAGTTGTATTGATTTGAACTCTTTATAGGCTGATTCATCTCTTATTGCAGAGGCGGGCAACTTGTGGATCACAGGGGGTTTCTCAACTTCACTGCACAGCCTTCAATGCCTTGCCCAGTTACACTACTGATATTCAAAGTATAATGGTAATGGTTGGCAGCATGATTTTAAATGATAAATTGGTACTGGAGACAATATAAAGCTCTGGAGATACCCGCAATTCACAGACTTTTCATGTTCATTGCCCAATTTAGCCGTTTATTACTATGCTGATATTGTTCTCTTTCATCTAGCAGCTCCCTTTTCTTCCCATATAGAGTGCACACAATTTCTTGCAACTTTATACATTCTATAAAAAAAGACAGTGAAATAATGACTAAAGAATTCTCATTCTAATATATCAAAAGTAACATCTTTACAGATAAAGCAGCTTGGGTTGTTAGAAAGCTGTAATCTCTATTTACTACAGTTTTTTTAAATAGATTTTAGATTGTCAGGTTTATTGGGAGGAGGACTCTTAACTACATTTATTATCAATCTCATTGTTGTGATAATTTGACCCCATTAATCGTTTGTATGTGCTAAATTCCATTTCATCTAAAGCTAATTTTAAACTTAAGAGAAACATACTGGTGCATAGTTATTTATTTAATAAGACAGACCTAAACAAAGAGGGCTGTGGATAAGGCCTATGACATACAAGGTTTGTTTTTGAGTAAATGTGTGGAATACCGAGGCACAAAGGGAAATTATTATTAAAACATGAATATACCACTCACTTATGTAAAATCCCACCGTACGTTGCACCACTGTTATGAAGTCTCCCTTGAGATATCAAAATTATGAGTGTAAATTAAGACCTTTCAAAAATAATACTGAAAAAATAATCTAGATATTCAGGAAAGTTAGGCATCGATCATCTTTTAAGCTGTGACCCTAACTTTCCTGATGGCTTTCTAACATTACAACCACAATTTTCTTCCCTTGTGCTTGAAATAAGTATTGCTATATTGTGCACAATACTGTTGCTCATATAACCATATACAACAGTCACCCTTGTATGTACACTGAGAATTTATGTGATGGAAACAAATTCCTTTTGTGTCTAATCACACTTGGCCAATAAAAAATGCTAATTCTATCATAAAACCTAGTTTAATATTACTAGCATTACTACCATACATGAGTCTTCAAGAGTACAGGAAGACTGCTTCTAGATGTCAATATTCTTATTCCATCAGCCGGTGTTTTTTCTTGTGAATGCTTTAGTAAAAGGTTTTTTCTCTCTCTCTCTCTTTCCCCCTCCTCCCTCCTTCATTTCATTAATACCAAGTTTTATTTCATAATAACTCCAAACAGTGTCAATTCCATCTTCAATTTCTCAGCTGCGGAGCTGAGAAATTCAGCCCGCTGAAAGCGGGATCGCGGCTTAAAAAATAGCCGTTCGGTCGGAGGGGCGCGACGCCTTTTCCAAAGGCATTAGCTCGCTTTCCCCCCCCAATAAAAATACTCCGTAGAAGGCAACGCTGACTCCTGAGTAAGCCCAGCGGTGGGAAGACTTGGGGACACCAGGCACCTTTCCCCCCCAATCTTTGGTGAGGGGGGAGAGAGAGAGAGAGAAAAGGGGGGAGTGTAAATGAACCGGGAATGGGGCAGGCGAAGGAAGCTCCGAAGAACCACGACGCGCGCAAGAGGCAGAAGAAGAAACGGAGCCGCCGCGCCGGGCTCTTCCTTCCGCGTCAGGGCGGAGAGCGAGAGGGAGGAGCCGGGAAGGCAGCGCGTTGCTCCTGCCGGCCTCCAGGAGGGACCAACAAGAAGGAGGTGAGTTTCCCCTCTGGGTGGGGTAAGGAGCCGGGGCCGCGCGAGAGTCAAGCGGGGCGGGAAGGGGGGAGCGCTGAGTGCGTGCTTGCCAGCTCGGCGCCGCAGGTCGGCAGAAGAAAGGAAGGCGGAGGGCCTACGGGTTAGGCTAGCTAGCCAGCTAGGCCGCCTCTCTCCAGAAGAGGAGGCCCGACGAGCGGGAGGGAGGGTGAGCTGCAACGAAGCGCGGTTTCTTCGCAAGGAAGCGGAGGCTGCCGGAGGGGAGGTTGCTGCTTGAGTTCAGGCCCAGGAGCGGTCGCCAAGCGCGCCTGCGTGTGAAAGAAAGAGAATATACATTTGCGGGAGTGGAGTGTTTTTTTTGTTTTTTTTTGTTTGGGGTGGTGGTGGTAGTAGTAGTAATCCTCTGCCAAGCTTGCAAAGTACTCAACCTTAAACGGTTTCATTTTCTTAACCGGCCTGGCGGCCTCTGGCATGGCGTCCCAGGCCGCTTCTAACAAGCCTCTCCGTTTTTTCCTTTCGCCCATTTTGACCTTCTTTTAAGCGCTTGACTCGGCGCTTCTGGCGTTTTCCCACATAGGCGCCTCGATCCAGGCCAAGCAGTACCGTGTCTGTGTGAGTTACAGTAGGTCCCGGTTGTTCTCTCGAGTTTGGTTGTTTTCTTGCAGACGTTTCGTTATCCAAACTAGATAAACGTCAGTGCACGTCTACAAGAAAACCAAACTCAGGAGAGCATCCGGGACTCCTCATTTGAACCCTGAGCTACAAATATTCTCCTTTAATAGAAAGAGTTCTCCTTGCCCTTCGTTTACCCGCGCGGTTCACAGGATAAGAATTTAAGCGGCTCCTTTGGAAACCAAGGCGCTGCGGAAACGATCCGCGCCGGCATCTTTTTAAAAACGAGGGGTCCTTGGTGGTCTTTGAATAGGGTGCTTCTCTTTTTAAAATCTTTTAAAAGGCAGCATAGATCTGCTGCTTTCTACCGAAGGTGACTGGCTGTTGAGTAAAACCTCCCTTTCCTACACTCACAGGGCAAGGGCAGTAAACGCTGAACCATTCAGTAGTGGAGCATCTTACTCTAGGTTCAGAAAGGCTCAGCTTATTCTGTGGCATCTGTGGAAATTTAAGAAGTAAATAAATCTCCAGTTAGAACTGTTAGAGGATTCGGCTCCAGTATTTGAAGATGCTAAGGCCAGCCTTCCTTAAACTGGTGCCCTTTAGAATTATTGGACAACAGTGCCCATCATTCCCAGCCACTGTGCCAGGAGGTTTTGTAGATGGGAATTGTAGTGTATGTGGGAGAGGGCCCAGGCTGTCAAAAGCTGAAGGAGCAGATGAACAGGATTGGCCTGGATGGTTGCACATGCTGAGCTGCTACAAGAGGGGTTACTCTTCGAAGCACTCTTAAATCCGCCTTTCTGATCAGCCCCATTACGTTTTGTGGCTTTCTAAGTTATGTGGAATCATCACTTATTTTAACGCTGCCAGTGATAATTTCTCCATTTGTGGAAGCAGGGCAGGAGTCTTTAACTTTTATGGCCTGAATACAGGGTGGAAATGTAGAGGGTGTGGGAAGACCGTGGCCATCATGAGAGAAACTGCTTATTCAGAAAGTGCCGGCTATGGTGATATGGCCATCCATAAAAAAAAGATGCAGTGTAAAGCCTTATCAAGGCTGGAGTTGCTGTGTAATCTATAGCTTGCTGATCCCTGGTTTGTTGGATAACCCACAATGGATTTACTAAAACGACCTCAAGTCAAAATCAAAGTTCACATTATAGTTGAGGGTGAGTTATGATCCAGCCAATGTGTCTTTGCATAGCTGCTCAGAATAGTAGACTAGTGATGTACACTTATATAAATGACTTTTTAAATGGCAGACCCTAATGTGTTTTGGTAGGAGGGTTGAACAAAATTCAGCTTTTTGCCAGTTGTGAAATGTTTTGCTGATTTGCAACTCGGTACGCGTTTTAACAGTGCAATAAAGCCAATGAAGAAAATTGTGAAGTAGAAGATTAAAAGTTAACAGATAATAAAATTATCCATTATGATGTGCCAATTCTCAGTTCAGTCATTTCTGATTCAGAGCTTTTATGTTGCCTCCCATGTTAATATTTGTGAAAGGAGAGATAGATATATTTGCACTCTATATACTTGTTTAAAAATACAAAGCATTCAGGCCTGTTCAAAATTACTGATAATTATGCACACTATTTTGAAATAAAGGTAGGAATTGCCCTTCTGTAATACATCCTAGGTCTAAGACACGAAAGAAATAAACCCTTAAAGGGAGATTTCAAAGAGGCTGGGGAACCAAAAGGAAATAGATTATAGTATTAAGGGCCCTTTAATATCCTAACAAGTGTAGACAAAAATAGAATCGCAACATTTGCCCATCAGTGCATTCTTGAAAAACTTATTGAAATGTGCCAATCAGTCTGAACTAAAGGCTACCATATTTGGCCTGCAAAAAACTGGGACAACTAGATATAAGGGATCTGCATCTTTGTTGCTGTTTATTTATTTGTTTACTTGTACCCCACCTTTATTAGTTCTATAAACAATTCAAGGCAATGAACATATCCAACACATCTTCCTCCTATTTTCCACAGAGCAACAACCACCCTGTGAGGCAGGTTGGGTTGAAAGAGAATGACTGGCCCAAAGTCATCAGTTGGCTTTCATGGCTAAGGCAAAACTTGAACTCATAGTCTCCTGTTTTCTAGCCTGGTATCATAACCACAAGGCCAAGCTGGCTAAATTTAGCATTCATTTGGATTTTTGCAGCTGAACTATGATAGCTGCAGCTGTACTGTTTTCTTTGGAGATTTCTATGAACAAGGCCTTATTTATACTTGAAACCGTGTAGGATTTTTTCCCTATGGAAGAAAAGTCTGAATATTATTCCAGCTTGGGAATTAATGATTTTTCATCTATAGATTGATTTCTCTAAAATAATAAAAAAGGTGTGGGGAAACAGCACATTATAAACATGCTATGTTATGTTTTATTGAATCAAGGCTAGTTATCAATCTTAAATCATGTATTGTAAATCTAATAGTTACAAGGCTTTGGCCTTAAAGTTAATTATGGAAAACAGATACTCTCATTGGTGTCTTTAATTTCCCCCTCTAAATCTTAACATATATACTACTTGTTAATGCCTGGATTGATGTGAAATTCAGTTTGATCATTTTAGGAAATGATGAAGAAGAGACTTGAAAATAGAAAAGTTTTCTGCCAATGTTCAGGAACATTATGCGATGTGCTGGAGCAGCTAGGCATAAAAAGAGCTATAGACATGCCCAACCCATGGCTAAGTCATATGACAATTATATTACCACTGCACACACATTATTAAGGTTTATTTAATATTTATAAAGTAGAATGTCCATTTATGTTGTTTATATTTATCTGTAAGTATATTACAAAGTCACTGTATAAACAAGAAATAACTATAAAAATCTGAAAATTTTGCATTTGAGTATGTACTTATAGTCTTTTATGGATAGGAGACCGACACTAAATTAAAAAAAAAACCCTCTTAAAATGGATCCATATTGTGGGGGTGTTTCAGTTTCTAGTGAGTGATATTTGGCAAGTGTGTGCAGATCTGTTAGCACATAACACTGTGACAATAGGAATAGCAGACTGGAGGGAAATACTTGAGGTGTAAATGTATGCACTTTCTTTGAAGGAAGAGGGGTGGTGGCTTTTGAAAGTTTCTATGCTGTACATAAATAGTTCTTGGATGCTAACCATATATTTTGGTTTAAAACTTAGTACGGTGGTCAGGAATAAAAGAGAAACAGATTCCAGCCTGGTGTACTACAGTGGTTTGTTAAATTCAATAGAGCTGTTTTATTGGGCTCTATTAAACTAGCTAAGTTTAAGATTTAGTCAGGACAGAAGTTTCAAATAAAAATCCATATGTAAAGTGCAATATTGAATTTTAATTACAGCTTTCAAGATATGAAGTGGAATAAGTTATCCCAATTCTTTTTTTTTAATGTATATTTCTTTTCTCAGAAATTTAAGCCTGATAAAAAAGCTGTGTGAGCAGGAGAAAGTATATTTTGACATGTCAGTATAATCTTAGCTAGTTTTGAAAAACATGATGTGAACAAATTCAGATAGAAATGTTTATCTTAGATTTATGTTCCATCTCAATTAAATTTAAAGTTTTAACTATGTTTTACCCAGCCTGGACATTACTGATGTTGGTGAAAATGCTTGTGCAGATACATTTTTTGTATAGATACATTTTCTTTGTTTTGGGATATTTTAATAATTTGGATTGTAAAACTAAGAGGCTTAATTAGTTCTTCAAATTTAACCATAATGGTCACAGAGTCATTGATTAAAGTCTACAGTAGTTTAGAATGTCATATTTTAAAAAATAGAGTTTGTAAGAAAAAATGTTAAGCTGGATAGATATAGTCAGGATGAGAAGCCAGAGTTACTGCCAAAAATTACAGCCAATGACCTTTGGTATATCTGTTCTCGGTAGACATCTTGTAACCTATCATATTTTTGAGATAATACCACTGTTTCCTATTTATACTATTCATGAGGTCCTTAGCCAGAGAGGTATACAAAGCCTTGTTGAAAAAAAATCACTGGTTTCATATTTGTGGCCTATTGACTTGCTTTATTTAAAGAGCATTTATTTATTTAATATTTAAAGCCCTGAATGGTTTTAGGATCACTGAAGGAATGGTTGGTGGAATACAAGCCTTCTTGCCTATTGAATGAAGCCCACTTGCCTGTTCCAACATAATAAATTTTCATGATTAGATTTGGAAGAATAATTTTTGTAGCTAAACTTAAATCTGGAATTCCATTTCCAAGAGAGAACAAACATCATACATACAATTTTCAAAATGAAAAATGTAGAATTAAAAAGAAAAATAAATGACAAAGCACCTGCGTGTGTATACATATGTGTATGTATACATATGCAACCTACAGAAGACATACAAATGTTTTAAACATCTGTATTTTACATTTAGGTATCTATAATGATATTTGTAAAGACAGAAGTAATTGATGGTGAAAAAAATGCTGATAGTATTAATGAATGCTGTTGTAATATCCCCAATTTATAAAATATTTGAACTATTTACACTGTATTCTGGTGTTTATATGTTTTCAGGTATGGGCAAATATTAAAAATAAATCTCACCCAACTTATTCTCAGTTTCTCTTTTGTACTCATACATATTTGATTTTCAGGATACATTGCATGTAACGACTTAGTGCATTTGTTGGCGTGAGCACAATTTCATTCTTTCACCTTCTATAATCAGTGCTCTGATCAGCAATGTATGACTCAGTTCTTTCCATTTTAGAATCTTTTATGCTTTAAGAGCTAGCATCGCAATAAAAATGGAATGTGTATCTAATTGACTGGAGCTTGGTGATTGTAGAACACAGAAATTGGAAGAAGGCAAGGTCTACTATCTAGGAAAACCTATTGGGCACAAATAATGCATTTCTAGAAAAAGTACAAAGCACAAGCTGTTTTCAACATCTGGAAACCTGCTATGAAAATCAATTCTTGTACAAGATTCAGTACTTTTTCCTTGTACTAATAGCCCTATGTAAGAAATATTGCCTATTAATAAAAAGTGAGCAAACTTGGTTCTTTTGAACCTTAATAGATCTGAGGCAGTTCAACACCCAAGCATATATTTTTTTAAAGCAGCATCCATTCTAAAAAGTGCCACTTCAGCAGTTGTTTAAATGTGGTGCCCAGTCTTTTTTCATAATGGTAGAAATGAGTAGGGTATTATTGAAGATCCTTTGTATCCAATTTTTATTGGACAATAATTTTATTTTCAGAAAGTGTTCCCATTTAAAGTTGTGTCTAGATGAAATGAATGGAACAGGAGACAATGTAATATAGAGCCAGGACGAAGATTTTATGCTCTGCAGTATTATTTCTTTAAAATGTCCTAGCGATCATTCATTTAGCGATTATTCAAAGTTAACGATGGCACTAAAAATATTGACTTATGACTGATTTTTACATTTACGGCTGTTGCAACATCCCCATGGTCACCTGATCAAAATTTGGGTACTTGGCAACTGGCATGTGTTTATGACAATTGTGCAAATGTGATACCATTTGTAACCTTTCCATCTGGCTGCCAACAAGCAGAGTCATTCGGTGAAGCCAGATTCGCTTAATGACTGCATGATTCACTTAACAAATGTGGCAAAAGATTGTAAAATGGGACAAAACTCACTTAATAACTACACGGAAAAATGGGCTCAATTGTGATTGTAAGTTGAGGACTACATTTAAGAGAAATGAATATTAGAAGTCAGGTAGGATTGGTTCTTAACAGATTCTCATAGAAGAACTAGCGGGTATCTCAGATTTACAGCTGAATGCCACACTATTTTGGAGGATAAATGCATTGGAGAATTGACAGTTGGTTTAAGTGGCTACCTCAACTGCTAACTCTATAATAACTTGTCCTCTTTTGTGATTAAATGGAACCAGTGTTTAAATCAGAAATGTTGATTGTTGGAAAGCAGGATTGTTCTCTAGTGTTTCTTAATATGGGTAAACTGCCGGTCTCAATATGGATTGGGCACGTTCCTTCCCAAGACAAATCCCAGGCCTTTAGTATCCTGATTATGCTCCTGAGTTTCCCATGAATATCAACATCCTTGTGACAGGCTCATAATACCTGCCTAGCCAAGAAAGAAAAAGCTCAAATTATTGGACAGTGAAAAGGACGCTTTACCTGGTCAAATGCTGCTTTTTGGTTGACTGCTCCTGTCATAACAAATTGCCTCAGATCACCATGTTTTTTTCATATTTTTATCCCAACTGTATTATTTTTTATATATAACTCAAGGGAGGGAACATACCCAATACTCCCTCCTCCAATCTTCCTCACAACAACAAGAATTCTATTCTATTCTGCAACAACCCTGTGAGATGAGTGGGGCTGAGAGAGAGACTGGCCCAAAGTCACCCAGCTAGTTTTCATGCTTAAAGCAGGATTATAACTAACAGACTCCTGATTTCTAGCCTGGTGCCTTAACTATTAGACTAAACTATAGCAATACCCATAGTCTCATAAGATCTTCATAAGACCCATGTACCCCAAAGAATCGTTTTTATAATTTGAGGCTGAAGACGTTAAATTAGGATGGAAGAACCTGGCTCTCACTGGTATCTAGATTTTTAGGGCATAAAGAAACAATAAAGTGTACAGGAGTATTGGTGCTTCAGTAGATAAATCTCCAAGCACATGTCTTAAAAATACACCTTAACCATATTGCTTTAGCTGAGATGTGAAAATAAAAATAAATGTGTGAATATCCAACAGACTTACACGGAGTGCTTCACAATTTAAAACATTACATCTTTTGAGTTCTATCCTGAAAATACAGCTCTAAATGTCTGTGATGCATATATTTCTTATAAGATGTAAAAAAGAAATATACTAAACTTTTAGCACAGAGTCCTCAAAGTTTATCAGCTTCCTGTTAATGCAGTGACTTGTACAAATCCACCGTTTAACTTCTCAACTATTGTATAACAGCTATATTGATTTCCCTCCCTATAGAGAAACTGAATATAGGAGAACAGTTTGCTCAAGGCCACCCACTGCATGTCTGAATTTAGCCAGTCAATTCAATTTCCCAGCATTCCTAGCCCAAAGGTTTTGTGGGACCCCACCAGGGACTTTACAGGAAGATTTAAAGCAACATTGGTTTGCTGTTCTGACCCAGTAATATATAAGATCTTAAATTAATATCCTTCAACACACTCTGGTTTGTGTGGTTTGTTTTATTTGCTTTATATACTCTGGAGTTAGGTGCCCCAAGGGGAAATCTTAACCATATTTTTGTGAATACAAAAAGCTTGAGGTCTCTAGTAAAAACTTCCAGAAAATTTGCTGTTGACCTTGGTTGTCTACTGGACTGCAATTTAATATATGGTGACCTTCTCATTCCAACCTTGCACATAGTTTAAGGTAAATCAGAGTTTTCCCAAATAAACAATTACATGATCTTTCAGCTTAACAAGAACAATTTCCTGTCTTGATCTTATACTTAACCTCCCTCCTCCCCACAAGAGGGGAAAAAAATGCTTCTGTTGTCATAAATGTCTTTTGTTTTGGATATGATTTATAGTCATACAGTTACACGGCCACAATCACTGTTGCTATGCTGACAGTGCTCGAAAAATTAGTCTCACTTCTGCATAAAACTCTTAGTTTTCTTTTAAATATAATCTATTGTCTTATAAAACAGATGTTATGTTAGATGTTTTAATTGCAAAAACTTCAAATCAGGAGGCTGCATTTAAACATTCAATATTTTCATAATTGGACTGGACATATGAAAATGAAATTGTTGGGTATGAATCGAATCATTCACTTCTAAGATTATGAGATAAATACTTCATAGCGGTATTTAGATACCAAATATGTACCAGTACTTCTTAGAAATATGTATAAAGTAGCATACTTAATATATGCTTAACGTTAGTACCAAAGAATGGCAGATTTGTCAGTTTTTATTACAAATTTTATGATATAATAATTCAGATTTTAGGGGTCTCCTTTTCTGAAAGCAGAGAAGACAACAAGATGCTATAAAAACAGTTCAAGTTTTCTTCCACTGGTATTCTGAGAGTATCAAGAACAAAACACTGCTGGGATAAATTTTGAAGTTCCAAAACAACGTTCAAAAAATGGCCTCAAAAAAAAAAGAAAAAAATAGGTCTTGAAAATTACTCAATATTTCAGTTTCTTCCAGGAAATGATTTTTAATTGACAATTTTATTTGTCAAGTGTGTCTTTAAGAATATGGTCACGGGGCAGCAGCAAATGCATATTCAGTGGCATCTAATGTAAGTTATGATTTCATCAGAAAAAAATTAAATGTACATCGTAACATCTTGATGGAAGCTCTGACACTTATACACGTGTATGTGAGACATGTACAAAAGTGGTAGAGTTTGTACTGTAGTGTTTCAATGCACTTTGTATAATTTGTCCACCCCCAAACCCTTTTGTTCAAGTTTAAAATACATTCTGTCTTCCACACAGAGAGATTCATAGAGCAGGCACATAAGTGAAGACCAAGCAAAGCAGCTGATTTCAAAACTAAGTTTCAAAACTTTTTCAGAAGTTAGAGTTTGTAAATGTGTCTTTAAAAACAGTGTTTTTCCATGAGATATCAAGTAATGCCTATATAGCTATAGTTTGTGTGATATATATTGGGGTTAGGATATAATAACATAATGCTATATGGGCAAGCTGTGTGCTTTTAGGCTGTCTCCTCCTGCACATTATCTGATTTCAGTTCCCAAACTGTATTTTATTTTTACTTATCAACTGGAACCAGACTGTTAATTTATCAGATGTTGTAAATAGGTCTGTTGCACTCAGGGATAAAAACATGCGTTACTCAAAGATGGTACATCTACATCAGGGATAGGAAGCCTTTGGAAACAAGGGCCATTGGAGGTGTTTACACAGAGTAGATAGGGTTACATTGCTTAATGTAGTTAGAACTGGAGTTTGGGCATTTCCTTGAGATCTCACTTTAACTCTTAATAAGTTAGAGCTTATACTCTGTTTTAATGTGTTTTCCATCTCAACTGACCTCTAGTTATGATTTTATTATTGTACACCTCCTGGAGTCATTAGAGAATGAGGCAGTGTTACAAATTTAATAAATAATCAAAAAATGCCGTCACCTTTCAGAGGGGGCTCTAAGGGTCACAAAAGAGGGCTAGATAACACCATCCTTCATCTTGATGAATCCTTAATTAGTTTTTTCAGACTAGTTTGCAGAAACAGACTATTTTACCACATGTAACATCTATGCAATAATTTATCCTTGTTTTCTTCTACCTTGAGCTGCTTTTTCACTTTTTTTAGATTTGTTCAGATGGTTCCTCAACTCTTCCAAATTAAATGCAAGGTATGAAGGCTAGAACAGATGCATATTCTACTAACAAATATTCTATTGGTAAGCCAAACAGAATAGATGGGAAAAAACTCTCTTTTACAAGTTGCAAATTTCCTAATAAGAATTAAGAAATGCCATGAGTGTCTCTGTGTTAAAGATTTCAGTTGTAATTTTTTCTACAAGTGTTTAATCAACAACAATCCAAAATCCTAGCTGAAAACAAAAGGTAGTTGAATATTAAAACCATTAGTATTTCTCTTTTTGAGATGTTTTGATTTCTCAGAAAAATTAAGGAAGTGGGCACCAGGTTAAACCAAACCAACCAATTTTTTTGTTTCGGTTAACTGCTTCTTCAATGCTCAGTAGAAGATTTGCATGGTGTTTCTTTCCTTTAACAGAAAGCCAATATGTTGGTCTCACATTCTTTGTTCCTGGTTCATCTCTTAAGAAAATTACTATTTGCATTTAAATTTTGGTTTTATACCAATTTCTTTATTTACCTACATTGAAAATTCTAATTGTGTAGTGAGAAATGCTCAATTGGCTTCAGATATTAAGTAAAACATGGTTTGATTTGAGTTTACTAATTCAACCAGATATGAAGGACTTCAAATATATATATTCTATATCTATTTGTGGTTAGAGCTTTTTGGATTTTGCAGCTCAGTTTTGGTTACTTTAGTTTAAGCTTTTGTATGAACCCCATCAATTGTGGATTGTAAACCATGGTCAGATGGTTCACTGCATTTTTTCTTATTTAATAAAACATGGTAGGTTTGGATAATTTATGACTTTAATATAATTTGATGAACAATCTAGACATGTATAACTTTGTTCAACACATTTTGTAATTCATTGACTCTTCAGCACTGTCACAAGGAAACACAGTTGCTGTTTTAAAAGTTAAAGATTACATGGTAGCTTTGTATGTGGTAGCAGCTCATTGATAGTATTTTGGCTAAACAAAATAGTTGGAATTACGTTAGATTGGATATGACCATATTCCTGAATATTTTTAATTCCTGGAAAAATACATAGCATTGTTTTAGAACAAATAGTACAAAACTTCCACTGAAAGAAATATAAGAGATTTTATACAATATGGTTTGAAAAGCCTTACAAATTATTTCAAACCATTAGCTAGTAAATCCCATTTGAATTTACCAAGTTTTCTTTCTGTAAATATAGGACCTGACTATGTATTGTTCCATTTATATCACTAGAATTAACATTACGTGCAATGAGATATTAAGTATATATGTGTGAATATGCAAACTTACAGTATTTTTTGTACTTGAACAGCATTTTTTTCTTGGCTTATATTAGCTGGATTTCCAATAATGTTCAAGCCAATGCCATTTTCCAATTAGTTCTTTGCAACGTAGTAAAATAAAATGAGCAATTGTTTTTATAAGTATCAAAATATAGTCTAATTTTGGAAGCTTCAGAAAGAGATCTCATAGCAAACAATGTAAGGTTTGTAAAATCTTAGTAGAAACAACTGGTTGCGGATATTTCTAATATATTTTTCATAATTTTGGGCCCAATGTCAAGTAGAAGCAGCCACAAAATTGATCAAGGGGTAAGGAATAGTTTACAGCAAATCTAGACTTCCTGTTCATGTTAGGATTTAAAATCCTGAGTGGATTGTTCTTTAAATCATAAAATCCCTTGCAAAGAAATTTTATTTTGAATGTCCTACCTAGGGCAAATCCCCACATTTTATATTCAGCTTGTTTTATATTATAGAATGATCCCTATTTATATAAACAGTACAAGGCTATATCAATTAAATGGTGCCATGAAACATTTATGTTAAGTGTTCTATCAATTCATATTTGTAATTCATACAGTTCTGTGAATTTTTAAAAGGTATTTTATCAGAATTTTTGCTCTTATGTTTTAACAAAATATCATAGGGTCTGCTTCTGTACAAAAGAGTGTTTTATTCTGTACCGTAAACATTTTAACTATATTCATGTCTTTTTTATTCTCCTTCTGCCGATGATGTATTGAGGGATTGTCTTCTGTGTTTTTGTAAAAAGGAATAATCAGTACAAGAAACCACTAGGCACATAAACAAGACAAGACTAGAATCAGTTATGTTTAACACAGAAAGTCATTTCATCCATCTTCAGCATTCCTTAGCAATGTAGGGTAGTCTTACCAAGGACACTTTTACATCTTGCTTCAAATATAGCTTTGATAATCTTTTCTATGACTTGAAGTTTGTCCACCTATGCGGAAGCTCTCAATTTCAGTGATCAAATGATGCTACTTATCTTCTCTCAGTTTAATAACCTACAAGTTGACTAAAGAAGCATTTCTCTTGTCAAGCTTTTGTTAAGCAAGCTTTTGTCAAGCAAGAGTTCTGAGAAACTACTTGCTATTTTTTTTATATAGCAAAGCTGAAAATTATTAAAAGTGTGTGAAAATTTCCGTATAAAGAGATTGCTACATTTTCTGATAGCCTTAGCCTCAAGGGGGATTCTATGACTGCATATAGGAAAGGAATAATTTTGTGTCTTTTGGAATTGACTAGTTTTTGTTCAAATGATAATGTACGAAAATATCCAAGATTATTTACATTATCAATTGTTTGGGTATAAGGATTGTGTTTATATACATCCAATGTTTATTTATTCATTAGAAAACTCCTTCCTGCCAGGCTGATCTGAACAAACTATAACTCAGCTAACACTTCATGCCTTATCTTTTTCTAATGTAGGTAAAACTGATTGCTCTTATTAGCTGCACTTAAGAAGCTTTGAGTAAAAACAGCTAAACTCAGCAACTTCAGCTGAATTACAAAACATTTAAGTCCTAAATATTAAAAACAGACAAAATGAAAAATTTCCATTGGTGTGCATATAAATAGGCCTAGCAGAAAGAAGGGGGGGAGATGTACTGTACAACCATTTTGTATTCACAGTCTTTCATAACTCAGTTTACCAGTCAGAGGTGGTATTCAGCAGGTTCTGACCAGTTCTGGAGAACCGGTAGTGGAAATTTTGAGTAGTTCAGAGAACCGGCAAATGCCACCTCTGACTGGCCCTGCACCCCTCTATTCTCTGCCTCCCGAGTCCCAGCTGATTGGCTGGGTCTTCTTTGTTGCCCTGTACAGGAAAATGAAGCTGGAAAGCAGGTTAGTGGGGTGGGGAGGAAATGGGGATTTTGCAGTAACTTTCCCCTGCCATGCCCACCACGCCACGTCCACCACGCCATGCCCCATCACGCCCACCAAGCCACACCCACAGAACCAGTAGTAAAAAAAATGTGAATCCCATCACTGGTTTACCTTTATGATGGATGGGAGAATCCTGAGATGGTAGATTGGACTGTATAGTGATGGATTGGTGGGCAATTTCTTTTTAAAATGCAGTTGGGAGAAAACATGCTCTAAGTATGACATCAGAAAGAAAAGTCTAAATTCAAAACTTCTTTCTTAAGGGTTCAATTCACTGAGAAGTGTTCATATTGAGCTAAACCTACTGGTAGTCCTCGTCTTACAACCATTCACTTAGTGATGGCTCAAAGTTACAACAGCACTGAAAAAGATGGCTTATGACCTTTTTCACACAATCTGATCAAAATTCAGAAGCTTGGCGACTGACTTATATTTATGATGGTTGCAGTGTCCTAAGGTTATGTGATCATATTTTGCAATCTTCTGACAAACCAAATCAATGGGGAAGTCAGATTCACTTAACAACTGCAGTAATTTGCTTAACTACTGTGGCAAGAATGGTCATAAAATGGGGCAAAACTCACTTAACCACTGTCTCACTTAACCAGAGAAATTTTGGGTTCAGTTGTCATAAACTAAAGACTACCTATATCTGCTATTTGCTCCTTCGTGTGATGAAACCAATTGAGCAAAAGGGGCTGGAAAATGGAGGGATTTTAGATAATCTAATAGAAAGGCAGGAGATTGAACCCAAATCATTTCCTCCCCAACATTAAAAAAAATTCCTGTTCAGAATTGTGAAGAACTCTTCACCCAAAAGTTTTTCATTGTGTATACTTTCCGGATTGCCCATGTGGATATAGATACTTAAAAATTCTATCAAATGAAGAACTCTATATATTCTAAGGCCTAATGTGCTTGCAGCAAAACATATTCAGGACAATATGCACTCTTTGTATATATTCTGCTTGCTTTGTTTTGCATTGCTTCCTGGAGTACCCATGTGGCTTTTTTATGAGAAGCTGCATGTTATATTTAAGAAAAAACATGGAAATTAATAAAATTAATTTCAGTCTTCCTTTGATGCTCTTTCACATATTTCTATCCTCTTCAAAAGCTGCAAAAAGACAGAATATAGTAAGGCTCTGTACAAATTTCTTTCGTTATCCATTATTTTTACACCTGTTTTGATAAGCAGCATATAAATTTTAGAAAATATAATTTTTCTTCACAGATCCTTTACTTCCACCATTCCATGAAGGAGGGCAGTATGATTCATAATTCAATAACTATTTTTTTAAAAAAATGTGAATAGTTGCTCTGAATGATTGTGCATCTTGATTCAGACTGAAATAATTCATCATACTTGGTCCTAAAGGAATACTTTTTATATAGTTACTTCCACTGTTTCCTCTTCTCATTTTCTAGTAGTGGTTCTACTGTACATTGTATGCATTATAATTTAATGAAAAACATTCTCAGAATTTTGGGAACACAGCTGTTTCCATTTTAAAGAAGTGTTGATAGACTTTAGAAGGTAATTGAGACTAGTCTTCTATATGCAGTTTCTTTCTTTCTTTCTTTCTTTCTTTCTTTCTTTCTTTCTTTCTTTCTTTCTTTCTTTCTTTCTTTCTTTCTTTCTTTCTTTCTTTCTTTCTTTCTTTCTTTCTTTCTTTCTTTCTTTCTTTCTTTCTTTCTTTCTTTCTTTCTTTCTTTCTTTCTTTCTTTCTTTCTTTCTTTCTATGTTTGAGCTAAGCAGGTCTTCTAATCTGATTTGTGAAACAACGATTTCACTGAAACATAGTCATCACTGAAGATTCATTCAGAGACTGAAGAGTACAGAGACTGAATACAGATAGGGGTGGCAGCAGGGTCTAAGTAGGACAACTGTTGATAAACTGGGTGCTGTTATTGGCGTAACAGCCCCAGTTCCTGATTAGGGTGCTCAGAAATGCTTCACAGGTCCTTAAGAGCAGTGATGTCAATAGACTGAGAGTTGAAAGATATACAAGATATACAATTATAGAGAAGGGATTCTTGAGAGCAGTAGTTTAGTCAGAAATTTGTGTTGGTGGAGTTTTGAAGCTCTCTCTATATGTTATATGTCACACACACACACACACACACACACACACACACACACACACGTGATATATGACGTGATCCAAGTCCTGCAAATAATACCTTCGTGTACATTCTTTATTGCTTTTTAATTATTAAAAAAAGAACACAACACAAAAATAATAGTGATGTTGATGTATCTTCCTTTGGTCTAGCTTGGTGTCTTTTGCCTCAGAGGAGAATTTAGTAAGTCCTATCTGCTTGCCAAACATGCTGATTCTCCCATGAGCTGTTCAGAGCATCCAGTAATGGGAGGTGCTTCAGTCTCTGCATGTCTAGGCTGGGCTTAATTTGTGGAACGCTCCTCCTCCTCCATGGGACTCCTCCCCAGTGTTCCCAGTTTTGGCTCAGCCTTGTTGAGGATAGGCAGTGCTTTTTGTTCTTCCTTGGCCAAAACAGGAGAATTATTCAGCAGGTTTGGAAATAGTCCAGTTTGTTTTTTCAGGCTTTTAGCCTCCAAATCACATTACAATCTCCCAACGTTAGCTCTCTCCATCTGGCCATCGGAGATAGTTTGCATTTTCGGGCAGCACCATTTCGCGTTTCGCTTCAGCATCGCTCCGAGCCCTCCCCAACTGCTTGTTCTACCCCCTGCCATTGCGATTCCGCATTGTTTTTCTACATCGGCAATAGCGGCGTGTGCGTTTTCATCCTCATCCAAGTTGTATCGTTCACTTTTCCCCCTCAGAACGCCTTCTTGGTGTGGAAAGCATAAAAACTTAATTCTTTCCATCCCTTTCCTAGCCATTTTTAGCCACAAGGAGAAGCCATCGGAGGCATTTTCTCCACACGGCGGGAGTTTGTTGCTGGGAAGCGTGCACGCCAAAAGTAACCACCATTGTTTTGCTGTTGTTTTAAAGGCCACATGGCCGCGCTATCTGTAACTCGAGTTGTGTGAGGTAGTTTCCTTCTAGATCAGAGGTTTCTCTTCAGATAACCTAAGGAATTATTACACCTCATTTTCTTATTAGATCTAAGGCCATCCGTGCATTATTGTTGGCTTAACCCTCACAGCCTTACCCACCCAGCGGCACAACAGCGAGCACCCAGGCCCGTGTCCGCCTGTGCAGGGAAGCTGTTGAAGGCCTCTCTTTATTATCTTGGCCTTTACAGGCGTTCTATATATATATATGAAGGTTAAGATATTATCAGGGAACCGATCCCTTCTTGGATCACGCCCCTGGGCGTGCCAACTGTTTCCATAGTATCACTTTGAATAACGAGCATACTGCATTTCAATCAAAATGGCAGGTGGTAGTAGCTCTCAGACCTCAACATCAAGGGTCAAAGCTAAATCTCAGCACAAATCTAAGCAGACAAAAGGTCATTCTAAAGCTTCAAAAAAGGATGTCAATAGGCACCATAAAGCATTAGAAAAGCAAATAGATAAGTGTGCAAGGGAGGCACACAGGGCCTCACAGGACTTTTTGACCCCCAGTCCAAGACCATCTACCTCTTTCCACCCTCCTCCTACCCTAGATCTCTCCTCTCATCCAGGCGGAGCTTGGTTCCCTAGAGTCAACAGGCCCAGTCAACTGGATCGCCAACCATGCAAAGGGCACTTGAAGTGATGTTCACACCAATTGCTGCTGGTCTTCGACAGGATCAAACTCTTCCAGACAAAGTGCCAGAGCGGATGAAGGCCTGGATAGAGATGGCTATCCATCAGGGAATTGCAGCAGGCCTGCAACACGCGTTTCTGACCAGGGATCATCCTGCACCCGCTGGGTATGATTCACAATCAGTTCGATCATTGGCTAGGTCAGAGCAACACTATACCCAGGTACAGTTTTAAGGGGATATGCTCCTCCAGGGGCTATAGGAGGAGGAGCAGGAGGAGGAGACGGAAGAGGTGGAACACATTGATCAGATAGAACAGATGAATCAGGATCAATACATGACAGTGACCCAGCCATGTCAGAAGAGGACCCCTTAGAAAGGGGGATGTCTGAGGATGAGGGCCTTGTCCCCGATAAACCTGTATTTACAGGCTTATTCCTCCCACAACTATTCAAATCACTCTTGTTTAAGGCCAAAAACACTGCGCGCCTGGACAAGCCGGCCCCTTCTACTACTCCAACTCCTTCAGAAAAGGGACCAGAGGATCTCATTTTCAACCAACCGGTAGTTGCGGCAGATGTGATTCCAGTTCCTCATATGTTTGCAGATCTGGTACAGAAACAATGGGCCTCTGCAGCAGTGTACTCGACCCCCACGGGTTATGACAGGAAATACTTTAATTTGGCTCCTGATTTCTTGAAATTGTTGAATACTCCCGAGGTGGATGAACCTATTGTGGGATTAGTGTCCTCGTCCTCCATTCTCAGTGAAGTGCTGGAGGCTGGAGGCATTTAAGCCGGAGGATAAACGGGCTGAGCTGGTCCTACGCAGGCCCATCAGTCTGATGTGTGGGCCATCAGAGCGGCCATGGCCGCTTCTTTCTTTACCCGTTCTTCTCTCAGATGGCTCCAGCTCTTACGGGAGCATGTCCCCAATTCTAACATTAGAGCACATCAAGACATTGCAAAACATATAGCAGCCGTTGAATTCTCAGCTGGCACAACCTTTCATACAGTTAAGTTTTCAGCCAGAACCATTACTTCACATGTCACAGCATGACATTTACTATGGTTAAAGCATTGGCAAGTGGATATTAAGCACAAATGCAAGCTGCCTTCCTCTCCTCTTGCGGGAGACAGACTGTTTGGCCCTTCCCTCGATCCACTGCTTATCAAAACTCGAAACAAAAAGAAAATTTTACCTTCCCTTTTTCGGAAGTCAGATCCTAGAAACCCTCAGTCCTTTTGGAGGAGATCCTTTCGGCCCTTTTATCAGGGACTATTCTCAACCAGATACCAGAGACCCCCATCTTTCTGATCAGGGCAGCAACCAGAGAGGTCCGACTTTGGGGATAGGAACTGAAGGGGTGGCCAATCCAAGAGATTGAGGAGCAGGAAATAGATTTTTCTGGCGTCCAAGATAACTCCGTGAACCCGACTCCCATTGGTGGCTGCCTTAAATTATTCATGGAGCAATAGGACTCCTCAACGTCTGATTCCTGTGTCAGAGACACGATCAGATTCGGTCTTGCGCTGGAGTTTCAATCCACTCCCCCAGACTTCTTTATGTCGTGCTCTCTTTCCAGAGATTCGGTTAAACGAAATCTTACGGAAACAGCTATCCAACACCTACTGGACATATGAGCCATCCAACCAATAGCTACCGACCAATGAGGATGAGGTTTCTATTCACATCTGTTTGTTGTTCCCAAAAGTTCGGGGGGATGGAGAGCAATCTTAGATTTGAAATGTCTCAACCAATTCTTAGTATATCGCAAGTTTCCTTCGAGGAGCCACAAACTTACGTCCGCCAGCGGTTCACCGTTATCCCACTTGGGACCTTAATAAGGTCTTTCGAACCTTTGCAATCATCAAGTCTCCAATTTCTGACGTATAAAGTAATTTTCCTTGTAGCAATCGCTTCCGCTCGTCGTATTTCGGAACTTGCAGCTTTGTCGATCAGACAAGATCTTTGTGTCTTCCATTCTGACCAGGTGGTCCTTCGTCCTGATCCTACGTTTATACCAAAAATTAATTCAGCTTTTCATAGGGCACAAGAGCTAATACTTCCTAATTTTTGTCCCAGGCCATCCCAAGAGTTGGAACTACAATGGCATTGGCTTGATGTGAGGCGAGCATTGCGAATATATATTCACCACAAAGCGACTTTCAGAAAAACGGAAGCCTTATTTGTGTCGTTTCAGCCCAACACTCCACAATAGGCCGTTGGCTATGGGCCGCGATAGTGAAAACGTATCAGACTCAATCACTACAGGTGCCCAGGGGCATAACAGCTCATTCAGTAAGGAGCACTGCAACATCAGCAGCGTGGGCCACTCAGGCACCAATAACTGAAATTTGTCGAGTTGCAACCTGGGCCTCTCCATTGCCCTTCATTAGGCATTATAAAATAGATGTGTTTGCATCAGCTGAGGCCTCCTTTGGCAGAAGGATTCTGCAACGGGTCCACAGGGATCAGGAGGGGATTCCAAGCCAGACGGAGTCCTTCCTATAGGACAGGCCAAGCTTTGGTATGTCCCACTGCTGGATGCTCTGAACAGCTCATGGGAGAAAGGGCATTGGTACTTACCTGACATGCCCGTTCTCTTTGAGCTGTGAAAATCACCCAGCCCCACCCTTTTTCCATCTGGTGGGGTCCTGTTTCAGCCAACAAATTGTTAGGGCATTGAGGGCGAGGGTGTTTATTTCTCTTGTCTTCGCCAAAACTGGGGAACACTGGGGAGGAGTCCCATGGAGGAGGAGGAGCGTTCTACAAATTAAGCCCAGCCTAGACATGCAGAGACTGAAGCACCTCCCACTACTGGATGCTCTTCACAGGTCAAAGAGAACGAGCGTGTCAGGTAAGTACCAGTGCCCTTTCTCCTATGGAAGAGGGTACTCTGCTTCTAAAAAGAGAAAGTTACCAGTGAGTTTCACTTTGTATTACTTAAGGAGCCTTTTCTGATATAGCCAATTAACAGAGAGCTATGAGTATGCAGGAACCCCTTCCAGTACTGAAGAAGTCTCAGAAATGATACATCAATAAAATTGTGACATCATAGTATCCCACAAAATGTATATCATCAATATACAATGAATTTCTCTGTTTTATACAGGCATATTAAAAGGAGTGGTGTTTTGGGGAGGAGAAATAAATAGCATGGTGTGGATCTGCTTACTTACCTATTTTCTTTCTCTCATTAAAAGTACCTGATTAGATTAATGAAGGTGTACCCCCTTTTAAGCATCAGTGCAAAATGTGATTGTTAGGGGATTTGTTTAGCCTTTATGATGTGCTACTGAATTTTCCCTGAGGTTCATCTTTCTGTGCATTTTGCAACTGATGGTATTTCTAGCTTATGGAATCCCTAGAACAAGCAGCTGTTATTGGAACAGTCATAGCAACAAGGTATGACATGTGCGCTACATCTTTCATGTCAAGGACATTTTTGAGTCCAAAATTCATTCCTCCTGGCAAGTTCAGTGATTGACAACCAGATGAGCAGACCCTAAAGACAAAGAACTGATTCATATAAACTATTGTTTTGGAACATTTTCTTCCTCATTTAGTTGCTCATTGTAGTTTTTCCATGGCTGGCTGTGATGAAAAGCTCTAGATTTCCTGTTTAGAAGGTAGCTGGAGAAGAAGCCATTGTGATGGCAGTTTTTCTCCTGTGAAAGCAATGTATAGCCTAAGAGCTTAAGTTTCTTCAAAGGCATTGGATTTATGCCATGGGTCAGGAGTTCTCAAACTATGGGTCATGTTCCTCCAGGGGTTGAATTTGCTATTTATTTTTGAAAGTCTCTGTGTTCTGTAAATGAGAAAATGATATAATATATTGTTATATAGTCTAGATTTAATGATAAGATCAAAGATTGACTTTATTTCAATAGTTATGTCTAGTTACCAAATGTGGCCTTTCCCCCAGCTTTTAATTTTAATAACTATAATGCACGCAACCTTTTTTTCTCTCCCTATTATTTATCTTTGAGGATACACACATGCACACGCACCCACACACACACTCTCCAGTCTACAAATCCTGCTATGCTGCCCTCTCATGGGAGGGCAGAGATTTCTTGTGAGAAAGAGCGAGGCACACTATAAGTATGCCAAGAGTATATACTTTTATTAGGGTTGCCCAAGATGTAAACATTATCCCAATATTGGGCAAAAGTGATGTAGGAAGATGTTACATATGACTGATCACTTTAGTGATAGCAGCAAAGGCATAACTTCATACTGTATTGCATAGGGAGAAGGCAATGATAAATCACTCTAGGATATTACCAAGGGAAAATGTCTGTGGAGATTCTCAGTAGTCCAGGTCATAGTTGCTCAAAAGTCCTTTTTTCTTGAGGAGGAGGAAGAAGAAAATGTTTTGCTTCTCATCCAAGAAGTTTCATCAGTTCTCATTCATCTGATCTTATATCCTGAATCACCAGGTAAAGTCTACTGACTTAGTATGAACTTGGACAAAAAATAGGATGAGAGCAAACAAGTCTCTTTTCCTGTTTTTGGACATCAGAATTGAGTTTAGTGCATATGATTCATATACAGCAGATCATATGAATCGTGTGCACATGATTCAGATCAAGAGGATTGTATTTTGAAAAATATATTATCTTGTACAAAGAGAACAGAGGTCTCTCGTTCTTTTCCACCAACCCTCTATCAGAGATAGGTTTCAAGGTTTTTTTTAGAATTACAACGTGTGTAGGATCGATGGAGGGTATTTTTAATTATATGGAAAGATGTACAGTAGTTATTCTGCAGTTTATAGTAGATTTTTTTTCCAACTGTGTCATTCTGAAAAGCTGAAAAGCAACCACCAAGTGGTTTAGTGCCGGATTACACTCAACTCCACCTTTTTTTTTTAATGTACAGTTTTTAATTGAAACCTTTAAACCAAAAGATAAAAGCAAATACAAACTATGAGGAAGTAAGGGAGAAAAAATAAAGCAAAAAAGGTGCAAGAAAAGGAAAAAGGTTAAAAATAGAAAAGATGTAAAGGTATAAAGAAGTGCTTCCAATATTCTTCACAGCATTTATAAATGCAAATACATTTTAATCTCTTCACATTGCTCTCTTTTCTATAATCTATAATCTATCCTGTGCCCATAAAACCCATAACTCTCGAGTCAATTCTAGCATATTTTGTGAGGAAACAAAGTGATTTGGTTTGATGTGTTTCTGGCTTTGAGGCGTATGTATGTCCAGAACTGCACATGTTTACTGGCAATGCTACTTTCTCGAAATGTGGGTAATCTTCCGGAATTTTGAAAATAAAGTGAGAACCTTCCATTGGCAACATGCCTTTAAAAAGAGTTGCTATACACTACTGCTGTTTAATAATGAAAACATGATTCCTGATTATTAGGCAATAACCGTTAAATATTTAACACCGAAATATATCCAAGAAAATGTTCCTGGTTGTTTTTAATGTTCAAATATTCATTTTACCAGGCACAAATATGCATGTTTATATATACTCTTTTGGTGCTGCTGTTTAATTTAGTTTTCAACTTATTGTCTATATCCCTTCCCAGAGCTCCAGAACTTCCAGGATAAGGCAACAAAAATGCTGAAGATATTCCTAATGCATGTATATTTTCACCATTCTCTGGTGCCTAGTTATAAGCTGTGTTTTAATAATATGGGTTTAAGAGAGTTTTTAGTTGTGTTTTACTTGCATGTAAATGAAGAATCACAAACTGAATAGGTTTGGCATTCTTCCTTTCCAATACTGCAGATTGTAGCAGTGCCTGACTTAGGGGGCGTGCATAAGCGCACCAACGTACCTACCGTCCCTGTCCTATTGTTTCTTTTTTTATTTTTCTTATATGTATTCATGTATTCATAACTGTGTTTTTACTTATACGTATTATCTTGTAAGCAATTGACAAAATAAAATAAATAAAAATAAATGCTTGTTTCTCATGCTCTGATTGTTTGATTTATATCCCATCTTGGTTTCTTTATAAATAAACTTCAGGCAGCGAACATATCTAATATTCTATCTTCCTACTGTTTTTCCCACAACAATAACCCTGTGAAGTACGTTGGGCTGAGAGTGACATATCTAAGATCACCCCGCTGGCTTTCATGGCTAATGTTACTTAATCAGTGATGGTATGCTACTGGTTCGGCCTGGTTCTCCTGAACTGGTAGCAAAAATTCCTACTGGTTCGGCCAAACCAGAAGTAAAAAAAGCCTCCCACGATCAGCTGAGAGGAGGCAAAAAAGCCTCTGAAAATCAGCTGACAGGAGAAAGAAGAGAAAAGCGCAGGATCGGCCCTCCCACTCACCCCTGTGCTTTTCTCTTCTTTATCCTCTCAGCTGATTGGCATTGCAGGCCTCAGCTGGTGTGTGAAAAGCTGTGTGTGCATGTTAAGTGTGTGTGCGTTAGGTGCGCGTGGATGCGCGCATGATCACTGAACCGGAAGTGGAACAGGTAGGATCCCACTGCTGTACTTAATTTTTTTCATACATTTTCTCCTGAGCCATAGAGTTACTGAGAAGGGAGTGAACTGCATATATTTAGTCTTCTATGGGCCCAAATGGTTAGTATTCACCAAAAGAATATTCCCCTCCTTTTATTTGACAGGGTTGGGTGTGAAAACAGTGATGCTTGTACAGGTAGTCTTCGACTAAGGTCCACAATTCAGCTCCAAATTTACATTGCTAAGTGAGACAGTTTCAGTGAGTCTTAACCCATTCTACAGTCTTTCTTGCTACAGTTGTTAAGTGAATCACTGCAGTTCTTAAGTTAGTAACATGGTTGTTAAATGACTCTGGTTTGTCTGAAAGTCGCAAAAGGGGATCACATGACCCGGGGATACTGCAGCCGTCATAAATATAAGTCAGTTACCAAGCTTCTGAATTTTGATCATGTGACCGTGTGGATGACGCAATGGCTGTTAAGCGGGAAAAATGATCACAAGCCACTTTTTTCAGTGCCGTTCTAATTTCAAAGTCACTGAATGAATGTTTCTAAATTGAGGACTACTTATATACTTGGAAGATATGATGTATTGTCCTTCATACTTTTTATGAATATGGAAAAGGTCTGGCACTCAGTTCCTTGCCTTTTTTTGTGAATGGAGCAGAATTAAAAAATGAGAAATTTAATTTTTTCTTATGCCTTTTGCTACAGCTCCTTTCCCTTCTTCCTTAATTTATTCCTCATGGTTGGAAGCTTCTTGGTAGTGGTTTGAGCTATGATCGGCAGAAGTTTCATTTCAAAATGAAGCACTATTCTTTTCTGTAAATGAAAATTTTAAAAGCAACTCTTTGCTATTAAATGGAGGTGACCTGGGGATAATATAAGATAATATATTGTTTGTTTTTATGTTCTACAGTAAATCTTATTTAAGAGACTAAAAATTATCTAAAATCTTAACAGAAACGGCTCTTTGGAAAATGAAGATGCTATCTTGTATAAGCAAAATCAAATGCAATGCTTTAAAAGTGTCAAAAGTAAGGCGTTTTTTGAATCATAGTGAAACATGTGGTTGTAATTTTTAAAGTACTTTCAAGTTGAAAGTAGGATATAGGTTAATATTTCCATCTTCATACCTGCAATTTGCATCATCTCTAGAAAGAAAGCTATCCACTTGTGAGCTATATATTGAAAGCGAATGAATTAAATGTCATGCCACGCAGGAGTTTTAAACTGGCTTGATTTTATTTTACTTATTATCACCTCCTATGAGGTGTGACATTGGGTTTTCCCTTTTCAGAAGAACAAAGATGTATAGCCTAAGTACCTGCTTTGCACTGTGGCAGATGCTTTGGAAGGGTTATAGTCTTGACATTTTAAATTTACAATTCAATTTCAGCAAAGTCTACATAGGCTGCAAATATTTAATATGTTTAACTGGTAGCCATATCTGCTTGTTACCATTTTTTTCCTCTCTGTAAACATTTTAGTTATGTTTAGTTAGTTCTGAATGTTGAATGGATTCTGATTTCATTCATGCAACTCATTCATGGCTCTGGTGACAAATCTCTGTAGGTAGGATAGCACTCTGCATACTGAACGTTCTAGCAAGCAACGTTTCTGAAGACCATTCCTTTGGACTGTAAACAGATAGTCCTCAACTTACAATCACAGTTGAGCCCAACATTTCTGTTGCTAAGTGAGACATTTGTTAAGTGAGTTTTGCCCCATTTTTATGACCTTTCTTGCCACATTGGTTTTGCTTGTCAGAAGATCGCAAAATGGGATCACATGACCCCGGAATACTGCAATCATCATAACTATGAACCAATTGCCAGCATCCAAATTTTAATCACTTGACCACAGGGATGCATGAGTATTAAAAACAGCCGTAAGTCAGTTTTTTCAGTTCTGTTGTAACTTAGAACGGTCACTAAATGAACTGCTGTAAGTAGAGCATGACCTGTATAGAGATAGCCGACAATGACCTCATGGTTGAATTATTGTAATGTGTTGTATGTGAGCCTCTCTTAAAAATTGATTCAAAGCTCTGAATTAGATTATCTCAATGCGTATAGGAAATGCTTCTGTCTGCAGCAGCTTGGTTGTAACGGAAGATCTTAAATAACAATCTTCAAGTACCTTTTATAGGATAGGACAAATAAAGTTTTAGGGCCACTTGGAATTTGATACCCTGTTATGGATGCTATCATAAAATGGTTGTCACAGGGTTGTGACCATTCAAAAACTAGACAACCCCTAGCTCTCCCAAGATGTATTCTACTACCCCATAGGTTCTTGTAATTCCAACTTTTATAGAGCTGTAAGACAGGATCTTTTTTGTGGAGGCCTATGGGAAATAAGCTTAGCTTTGTCAGGGTTAACTTTGGAAGTACTGTAATCCATTTATTCAGAGCTAAAACATCCCTTCTGTTGGCAGACTTCTTTTTTCATAAATTGAAGCTTCAAACAGAGATAATATTTAATGCAATGTCATTTTGGAAAGTGTGTGTGCCTATGTATATGCACGAGAGAGAGAGAGAGAGAGGGGAGGGAGAGGGAGGGAGGGAGAGAAAGAGAGATAGAGAAATGTGCCATAATTTTTATGTGATTGATATATGAAATAAATTAGATCGCTAGTGAGAGTTAATTTAAAATTAGTGGTTTGCCAAAACTATTATTCATAATTTGGTACATAAAGTAAACCTGAGTACTGTTTGATAAGCAGAATTCATCACTATATAAAATCACAGTAAAGCCCAGGTGTTATGACAACTGGAATATATGACTTCTTTTGAGAAACTGTCATAGTAAAACTTGTTACTCTGACTGTTACGGCTGCTGTTCTCGTATTTGATACTTACTGGATATCTCATAAAAATCAAAGCCCATAAACACTTTAGGGGTGGAGAATTATAGCTAGGAAATAATATATTTAAAAAGAATTTAAAATCCAGAATAAAAATCATGGTTAGAATCCTGGACCAAACCAGGTTAATTTCATTTGAAGTCTGAAGCACATTTAAATAAATATGGGTTGGCAGCTGCAGGGCTAAATTTTTGTAATATCCATAGATAAAATTTGCAGCATGTATTTTCATAATTTTTAAAAAAGATTACCATATAGCTATGTGCCTGATTTTGAAACTATCACCAACTGTTAATGTTTGCTTTTTAACTTGTAGATTTAAAAAAAGAAGCTGAAATTGAAAGTTTCTTTTTTGTTTGTAATTATTCAACAAAATTTATCAATAATACACAGGTAGTCCTCGACTTTCTACAGCAGTCAAACCCAAAATTTCCGTTGCTAAGCGAGACATTTGTTAAGTGAGTTTTGCCCCATTTTACAACCTTTCTTGCTACAGTTGTTAAGTGAATCACTGCAATTGTTAAGTTAGTAACATGGTTGTTAAGTGAATTTGACTTCCCCATTGACTTTGCTTGTCAAAAGCTCACAAGACAGGATCATGTGACCCCAAGACACTGCAACTGTTATAAATAGTTGCCAAGTGCTGAATTTTGATCACATGTCCACGAGATGCTGGAATGGTCATAAGTGTGAAAGCCAGTCATATTTTTTATAGGTCTGATAGTAACTCTGAATGGTCACTAAATGAACTGTTATAAGTCTATGACTACCTGTATTTCAAAGTATTAATGAATAAAGTTTCTGAATTCTTTTAGGGTACTAGATACTAGTGGAAAGTATGTGCTTGGAAAGTTCTATAGCAATATGGGTTTATTTTGCTAATAGAAAATAAATGGCAAAATTATTTAGCCAAAATAATTCCTACCTTGTTCAAAATTAAACATCAGTAACAGTAGAGTAATTAGAGCAATAGGTTATCTTGTTGTTGATACAATATTTCAAAATGATTGGTGAAAGAACTGGTCATAGAGTTGTCTATTAACACTTTGTACAATAGGTAAAAATGCACTAATATGCCACCTTTTATTTGGGAGAAGCAAGTGTATTTTTCTGCATTAGAGTAACAACTACAGTTAGTCAGAAGATGTTTGCATACCCTGACTTTGCATACCCTGCGCAATGCAAACAGTTTTTAAACATATCATTAAAAAAAAGAGGTTTGTGTGTAAGCATTCATTGTTTTCAGATTCATTTCCACTTCAGCAAAAGTTCTTTATATATTTATGTGATCTCATAACAATTTCTGAAAATGTTCTGAAATAACTTCTGAAACTTGGTAAGGCCTTTCACTTGTGGAAATTCTACCCCTGACTTATTCAGCAGTTTCCCATATCTACACTGCTGTAATAGTGAAGCTGAGATGTAAATATCCTGTACATTTCTTTTCATTTTGAAACTCCTTTTTTTAATATGCTTTTCAGATCCCCCCCCCCCAAACTTTCAAAACATTTTGTCAGCAGGGTGACATGGCAAGGAGAAAGATGTAAGGAAAAATAGGGGACTTCTGGAATTTTCTTTTCACCCTTTTTTTAATCAAAAGCATAATTCAACGAGGAACTGAATAATAATAATAAAAAATATACCTGAAAAATACAGAGATGTTTGGTTTATTTATTTTTATATATTTAATTTCTATGTCATCCATCTCTCTCGGAAAAGTGACTCATAGAATCACAGGGCCTGGAAGAGACCTTGGACTCTGGGCATATGAATTTAATAAATAAATGAACAAACAAATAAATAACAAAATTGATCCCATGTATCATATACAGGTAATCCTTGATTTTCAACAGTTCCTTTACTGACAGCTCAAAGTTACAACATCACTGAAAAAAGTGACATACGACCATTTTCCACACTTAGGATCATTGCAGCATCCCCTTGGTTATGTGATTGAAATTCAGACGCTTGACAAGTCACTCATATTTATGATGGTTGCAGTGTCCCAGGATCATGTGGTCACCTTTTGGGATCTTTTGACAAGCAAATTCAATGAGGTAGCCAGATTGACTTAACAGCCATGTTACTAATCTATCAATTGCAGTAATTCACTTAACTGTGGCAAGAACTATCATAAAATGAAGCAAAACTCACTTAAATGTCTCACTTAACATAAATTTTGGGCTCAATTGTGGTCATAAGTTGAAGACTACCTGTACTCAAAAACATAATATGGCTCAATGTAGGCTAATGGGACACCATAAGAGTCTGAATAAAAAAGCTGTGCTGGATCATATAAGATCATCTTAGAGACTGTAGGATTCTAATAGTTTATCTAAAAAGCAGGGGAGTTCTGCCAGTGAGGACCAGTGAAACAATTCATTGTAATCTAACTTGATAGGTTCCTATAATAAAGAGTAAGACATGTGAGGTCCTTTTATTTATTTATTCATTTATCATGGGAAACCTCAGCCAGTCCAGATATTGAGAGGATTGACATAGATCAGGGGTGTCAGGGATCTGGTCTGCAGGGTACTTAGATCTGGCCACTGGGTTGCCCGGGAAATAGCGAAGGACTGGCCCGAGGCGCCTCTGCCAGCAAAAACAGGGCCTGTGAGGGCTGTGGTCAGCTCTCCCAAGCTCCATTTTCACTGGCAGAGGGTTGCAGGGCGCTGCCACAGCCAAAAACTGAACTCGCGAGGGCTGTGCGTGGCCACCCTGAGCTCCATTTTTGCTGTCAGAGGGATGTAGGAGGCCATAACAGCTGAAAATGAAGCTCGGGAGCCCATTTTCGCTGGCAGCTCAGGTCACTACAGGTACCCCCCAACACAAGTGATGTCATGCTGGTCATGTCCCCCTGGCCACGCCCTCCCAGGTCAAACATAACCCTGAAGTGGCCCTCAATGAAATTGAGTTTGACACTAACTAGTTACGTCACTTCCAAAACTATTTTGTACTACGTTTTTATCAAAATATCCCCCCTTATATTTAGTTAAAAATTATAGGGCACCTATATCAAATCAAGTTGATAATTTAACCTACCTTAATATATTTGCATCTGTCAAGTACTTCCACTGGGAACGTAAAAAATGTTTCACTTTAAACTGTTTTGTATGTGTAATGTATTCTTTTGTTTGTAATTTCCAGAAGTGTTTTGTACTTGAAGCGCTTCATAGTCAGAGAGAACTGCTTTGAGGCAACCCATTCTACCTTCAACAGCTGTATTTGCATTCAAACCAAATCATTTCTCAAAGTAAGGGCATTTCCAATTTTAAATAATGTGATTCAAAATATTTTGCACATGCCTGGTGTTCATTTATTAATTTAAATTGCCATTTCCCGAGAATGATTACATTTTAAAATTTTAGCATTGAAGAAATACATTTATTAGCCCTGCTTCAGAAAATTTACCCAAAATTAAACAGTGTAGATTCATTATTTATATCCAAAATGTTGCTGAGTTACACCTTATTGAGGTTAGATGGAAAATCCCCTGAGTTTGATGACTAAATAGGAAAGACTGTTTTTTTATCTCAAACTAATTGCCAATCAGTAGATTTGAGTCCTCAGACATCTTTTTAGTTTTATTGAGGCTGCATTTTTTGAGTCATTATGAAAGTCCTGTAATCATTAGCAAAAGAAGATAGTTTTGATTTGTTATCCAAATCATATGCAGGATAATAATGTTATATCTACATGTAGGCACAGTTTCGAAATACAGTGTCAGTTTTCTCACTTTTTTATTCACCCATTTTAGTTTTTTTTAAATCCTTTTAAAATATGATGCCACCTGCTAATTTTCATTTGAACATTGACTTCCCATTAGAACTTTGTAAAGAAAAATTTTTAAAGGTCTCATTCTGTTCTGAACAATTTGAACAGCAGTTGTAGGAGTTGACCATTTCAACTGTTATTAACCAAGTCTATTTAAATAAGAACTAGTCAGGTATTGACTTCTTAGCAAAATAAAATCCACTGCACAATTTAGCTGCTATTCCCTACCTTAATTTTTAACAATTAATTTATTGACAAAAATCAAAGCACTATGGATCCTAGCATTTCCCTCCCAATTAATTTATTAACTAAATAAAATCAGTGAACATCTCAGTTATCCTGCCCCCTCCCAACCTCTGAAAACCAGCAGTTCATTGATTAACTGAAAATCATTACAACTCCTGGCCTTTTCTTACTTCCCCTCTTTATTTCCACTATATATATTAATTTCTCATAGAAGTTTATAAGTCAGTTGCTTTTTTTTAAATTCATGTGTCACATTTCTAGCTATTAATGCTTGGAAGCTAAGTAAAATACAAGGTTGGGTATGGGTACATTCAATTTTTTTCCCTCAAAGCCCAATTTGTTCGTACAATGTTTTAGATTTTCTTTGCCAAGATACTATTCCTGCCAAGCTTTGGTGGCCTACTTTTCCCAACAGGGCTGTTGTAATTGTTAGATTCCAGCTTGAATATTCTCAGGAAAAGGATGAATTGCACTTATAAAATATAATGATACTGCAAGGTATTAGGAAAAACCACCTAGAGAACCTCCTGGCAAAATACTTGAGAAAAGGGAGCTCATAGCCCTAGCCAAAGAAGTGAGGTACAAATACAGGTAGAAATGGACTTGTGCATATGTTTCTTATTTGCAGAAATTCTACATTGAAAAGAACTCTATAAGATTATTCACTTGGCAATAAGTGATGGGAGAAATACACTGTCAACTTTCTCTGAGCTGACACATAAATAGGGAGAAATTTCCAGTTGCTTTCTGTAAATTGCATATCAGGTAACCTTTGAATTTTGAAATCACATGTGTAGTTTTATGTGGTTTTTTTTTTTTACTTTACTTTTGCCTTCACCTTCAGCTTTACCTTTCCTTAATGGCTGCCCATTTTATATCTGTGACAATAACCCTTTTTAAAGTTATTAATTGTTTTGAAAATCAATAAAAAATCAAAATGGGATTGACAGTAGGTGAATGATAGCAATTGAGCTTTGGGTTTATTTCAGGGGAGAGAAAGTTGGGTTCTTAAGGTTTCATGCCTATCAAACAAATATTCACAAAGTGCCAAAGATCATTTGGCAAACACCAAGTACTTTCCTCATTCTGTTGAATTCCATTGGGAAGGTTAGTAATTCCTCAACAAAGGACCACAGCTTACAGTTCATAAATCATTTTCTTCAATGTCATGTTTCTAAGTTTTCTATCTCTTCTTTGAAGGAGCTTCTTCATCTTCCCAAAAGATAACAGTATTGGAATAATTCCTCAGAGTGAATATAGATAAGCACACAGATGCTTCTCATCTGCAATTCTGTGTGCACTGAATTTTATGCAGGTTGTGGTCAGAGGTAGAAGAGGGTTCCCCAAGCACTCTTGTTTGACTTGTTTCAGGTTCAGGAAAATTGGTGTAAGCTGCTGCCTGTTTAAGGCAACAGAATCCATGTGCTTTTACATATTGGTTCGTCAACTATACTCTTTATAAAAGTCAGTCCAAAATAATTCCAAAATGTTTTTTTAAAATGGAGTTTAAGAGTGGATGTATAATGAATGCAAACAGAAGAATTACAATAATACATTTTATGTGGCATGAGGCCTAGCTGTATCTGAGACCACCTACTCCAATTAGAATTTACCTTCCAAAGAAGTGCCTGCAGAGAATACTTGCTGAGAATTTTCATTCTTTGTAAAGTATTGTTGTAGAATAAAATAGTCCCAGTGCTATTATATTAAATGAACCCAGTTATATACATATTGAAGGACAAAGTTAGGAAACAGGAGAGATAACTAGGTCAGTGCAACTATTCCTGTGCATTGTCATAGATTCCCATATTCCATAAAATGTGAATATCTTAATCAGTGTGCTACTTGAATTTGTTTATGCACTTCATTAGGCATTGGCATCTGACTCTTGGGATTCCGAAAGTGGTTGTATGTTGTAAACTTACCTAATGCATTTTTTCCTTTTATCTGTTGTTATTATTTGTTAGTTGCTTAAAGTATATTTGCAATGATAGTATGGTACCATGGCTCAGATATGTACGTTCCCTGTGGAATTCCCTCCTACCAGAAATAAAATCTGTGCACTCACTCCTAGCATTTAGAAAGTTGTTTGGTTCTTTCAAAGAGCATTCAGAGACCAAGGTATTCATTGGTAGAGGTACCTAGATTTTTATTAATTAAGTATCAGATTTACACAGCGCCCATCTCACTGTAGAAATGAGTCTGGATGGTTTACAATAAAAGAGAGCATAACAACCATAGAAAAATACATCAAGTTGGCAGAGCTGAGTCTGAATGTTCTTCTGGAAGGCCAGAAGAGTGAGGGTCAGCCTCACCTCCAGAGGTAAAATGTTTCACAAGGTAGAGCTAACAACAGAGAAGCATCTCCTCCTAGATCCTGCCAGTCAAAATTCTTGAACTACGGGCTCTGCAACATATTTCTTCCCCAAACCCCAAAAACTTTAACCTTAGACTTTCTACTATTGACCTCACCCCTTTCCTAAGAGGTCTGTAGGGGTCATGCAAAAGCACACCAATGTGCTACCGTCCCTGTCCTATTGTTTCTTTTTTATTTTTCTTATATGTATCCATGTATTCATAACTATTTTTATTTATACCTATTATCTTGTAAGCAATTGGCAAAATAAATAAATAAATAAAATAAATAAATGTTAGACCCAGTGTGAAGCATCAAAGTAATAGAGACGAGAAAGTTCCCCAAGTAACCTAAGCCTCCACCATAAAGGGCTTTACAGTTTATAGCCAATACCTTGAATTGCACTTGGAACCAATGGAGATTTAGCAACAAAGATGGTACACAGGCAGCCCTATGGATGCCCATAATTGCCCACATTGCCACATTCTGCATCAGCTGTAGCTTCCAGATACTTTTCAATGGTAGCACCCTGTACAGTGCATTACAGTAGTCCAAATGGAGATATACTGGCATATAATATGAGCAAAGGCCTTCCTACCCATGACTGTCACCTGCTCCTTGAAGAGGAATCAGGAGTGCAAGAGGACCTCCAAATTACACACTGTGTCTTGCTGAGATACTGCAACCCCATCCCAGATATGAAATGCACTCAAGGTTCTGATGATGCACAGTATTATGGTTCCATGATTGGAACACTATCATTTAATTCTGCCACTTCTTAATAGATATTAAAGTTATTATCTTTTTATTGCATAATACAGGGGCTGCGGCCCACTAGTGGGCTGTGAGTGGATTGCAACCATGCCACAGAATTTGCTGGTGGGCGTGCATGCAGACGCATATCCTGACTTGCGCGAGCAACGCTCATACAAATGGAACTGTGTGCGTGCATGCACGCTTACCTGGAACCATTCCCCTCCCGGCCCGCAAAGTCGAAGACGTTGGGGAATTCTGGTCTAGTATATTGTTGCTGTGAGTTGTTTAGACTTGATTTACTCAGCCTAAAAATAGCTTTAATTGAACTAAATAAGGTCTGCACAATTTTAATTTTGAAATAAATTCTATCTTTTTGACACTGTTTCTCTTTTAATATAAACATGGACGCAGTATATTACTATATATTCTTTCTAATATTTCAGATTTTAACTTAGTGTCATTTCTTTTCTCTGTGACAATGGAATTATCCATAGAGTCACTTTCCTCCCGCATCCAAATAGCCTGGCACACAGGTCATTGTGGACATGTCCTCATACCAGCGCCTTCCATGAAAAGACTTATAGTGGGTTAATATCCCCATGAGGATCTCTGAGTGCGGACAGCACTTAGCAAATGAAATTGTCTCCATAGGAGAAGAGATCAGGAGATTACCCATTTATGTTCTGGATCGTTGCTCCTGATGAGGAGACCATACAAATTGAATTTCTTGTGTCAATCTTGAGCTGAGCAGCTTAGGAGTGGAGATAATATTAATTGCTCTCATAATTGCTGTGTAGGTTTTATGAACGTACTGTATAACCTGCAAAAAAACTGACTTTCTGAAACACTTTTGGCTACAATTAATTTATAGCTTAAGAGAGACCTTCCAAGAACATATCAGATCTTAATTTGCAAATTAGCATGGGATCCACACTTTGCTCAACAGCAGTATCTCTTGGCCTCATGGGAGGACAGCAGTGTTGGTGAACTTAATACGGAAGCATGGCCAAAGCAGGCTGGGTAGGCGGTGATTTTCTACTTCATTTCTGTCTCAAGGAGGGAAGAAAACCATATCTTTGGGAGCCTGGGAAAGTGTTCTAGGTTTTGACAACTGCCTTCATATATGGTAATACAAACCATTTCTTGTTAAGTTCATGTTTTTCTTCTTAAAATGCATGGATTTTTCTCTGCGGTAACCGGCAATTTGTATTTGCTTTCTTATCCAAAATATAAATGTACTTATTTCCCACCATTTCCAAACCAACTTTTAAGTGATGACGGTATAGTCATTAAGTTGTCTTAGATAAATAACTACACAAAAACACCTCTTTGCAGACATGGCCAAATGGCTTGATTCATGGGCCATTAAGTTCCTCCCTTTCTCCCTATATCCTACTGAGAAAACTACTCTGAATGGTAATCATCCTTGTTCAAGTATGTGTGCGGAAGAGTGGGGGTTTGCACAGCCAGCTCACCTTTATATCAGGCGGTTGTTTCTATAAATGTCTGTATATATTCACATATAATAAACACATTCTCATCTGATTTTAAAGCAGTCCTGTCATATTTATCTGTAGGGGGTTTGCAGGACGAGTCCCTCTGTCCTTGCCTTTAATATACAAAAGGTAGATCAGAAATGTAAAATAATACACATTCTGGTGAGTACAAGAATCACTTTTGAAGTGAATATGTAACATTTGAAACTAGAAAAATGGCTGATTTTTTTTTAATGCTTAATGTAAGCCTTTGAATCAAATAAATGAAGGGTCCCTGGTGTTCTTTGAGCTTGGTTGCAGATGTTTCATTACCCAAACTATGATGTTACCTATTTTGGATAATAAAATGTCTGCAAGAAAACAGCCAAGGTCAGAGAGCACCAGGGACTCCTCATTTCAACCCTGAGCTACAAATATTCTCCTTCAAACAAATTTATGGAATAGCTGCCTTTTGTTATTTCAGCCCAACCATAGAATTAGTGATCTGCAGTTTGTGCATAAATAAAAATAGCATCCAATTAATTTAATGGCCTAATCTCCCTAACTGCAGATGTCTGGATTTCATTTCCCAGAATTCTTAGTAATAATGGTATGGCTGTGAAATCTTGGAGCTGAAGTCTACAAATCTGAAAGGCAACCATGTTAGGGAAGACATGTTTATTTAAAATATCTCCAGTTTTTGGCTTTTCACCAAGGAGAAAGTCTTCTTCAAATAACTTTATTATTTTGTAGAAATGAATTCCCCTTTGAGTCAAACTAATATTCTGGTGTCCTCATCAACATGCTTGAGTATCCTTTGTAGCAAAAATATGGAAATGGCTTGCCATGGTTGTCTTTTAGTATGATTTTTCATCTTCATAGTTAAACTCACAACTCAGCTTTTTCCTGTTTAAGTGCTAGCCGGCTCTAACCCAGTTTAGCTTTCCAAGACAAGACAAGTTGGCTAACTCCTTTTATTTAGTTGGCTTCACTCTATGTTAAAAAGTCTTAAAAAGTGATTTTAGCTAGAGCTGCCTCAGCGAGATGGATAGCATAGAAGTTTAATGATAAATAAATAATCTAGTGGAATGGGGGTGGGAGTTGTGCGTAATTTCATCAAAAAGGATATTCAGTTTTGGAGGAGTTACGTGATTGTATAGCACTGCCTTTAATATTGCTGGCTTGTAAATCTTTCTCTCACCTAATTATCCTACTTCATCTAATTTAGAAATGACAGTAAACCTTTCTCTGTGCCCAAATTTAGTAACCAAGTTTTGTTCTGAGCACTGGAAGCACAACGAAGAAAGTCAAATCTGGTCTGCGAGCATAAAGATGGAACAGCTGATATTCTTTTTTATTATTGACCCTTACTTATTTGATATAAAACCTTTAGTATTGACTACATTTTTGTATGTTTGAATTTGTGTGTGCAGTATTGTATATACCAGGGAGATGAATTAATTAATGCAAGCAGTGTCAACAGCAGAATGTGTAGTGTAGTTCTGTTTTTTATTTATACAGTGTTTTCATTTTGGTGATGAACTACCAGTCCCCTAACCCAAAAGTAACATTTAACATCTGAGAATGTTTATTGTTGACAAGATTTTGAGACTCTCCTGTAAGAAATTAAGATTTTTGTCCCCAAGGGCTGGAAAAATGTGCATAGGTGCAGAATAGGTTCCTGGTTCTGCTTTAATTTGTTTATTTTTTTGAGGAAAGGCTGAATTGGGTTATTGAAAAATATTTCTCAATTAAAAATTGATTTTGTGTATTAGAACCCATTAGATTTCCCAGTCCTCACAAACAAAAAATTACTCTGACTGGTCATAATAATTTTCATTTCAGGAATATAGTTTACAGGAAAGCACTGATACCTTCTACTGGATCCATCTGCCAATATGGATCAAATAAGTTTTTACTTTTTTATTTTAGGCGGTGCAAATTTGACTGCCAACAAGTCTTCTTTGTAGTTTTCAATGCTCAGCATGAAGTTAGTCATGGGGGCTACCTTTAGTTTTCTGTGCAATTCTGAGAACTGAAGTAACAACTACCTACAAAGCAGGATAACATTTGAGGAGTTGGACTGAAAGTGTGGTTCTCCTCATTTGTCTAGTTTTACATCACATAAATAAGTAGATTTAGCTTAGAGCTTTTTAATCATGTAACAAATAATTTATCAAAATATACTTAATAGGATTTCCCAAATATTTACTTATTTTAAAGAAATTGTAGCAAAAGCTATATATTTTCCTGGCTTCTATTCTAGTGCAATTTTTGGTACCGTGACTGTAGTAATATTAATTTGGAGGTTAAAATGAGTTATTTAGAAAAAAATAATTACTTCCAATTAAAGAGCATGGGATAACTGTTAAGGACAGGGTTGTCTAATTGTTCTGTCTTTTAATTGCTGGCTGAATATATAGACAGATTAAACTCTACAAAGGCTTCCATACAAAGTTTCTTTATTGGATCACAAGGCATCCTCAAGTATAACTCATGGTTACTTTGAGATTCATCTAATGTCCAACTCTTTGCACAGCTGACTTCATAGTGTAAAATTATAGTGACCTTTCATCTCATAATGCTGGAGCAAAGGGTGAGACACCAGCACGGTGCTGGGGTCCAAGCAAGAGTAAAGGAAACTCCCCAACCAGGGTGGATAAAAATCAATGATTTTTTTAAAAAAATCAAAAAAATCAGATTTTTTCAATTTAAATCGGATTTTTTTGATTTAAATTGGATTTTTTTAAATAAAATGCTTTTTGAGGAAAATATATTATTAACCAAAGGTTATTCCATCATAAAATAAAGATTAGTTTTTTAAATTATGTAGAATAAGGCTGTATATGTTTAATTTTTTTGGTAAATAAATTCCATTAATCCATTCACAATGTCATGCTCTTCCAGAGGTTTTTGTAAGATTATTGGACAGTTTCTCTGCCTACAAGATGTTATCATAGATGCTTGGTTTACTTTTAAATTGTTATTATTAAGGTAATGATTATTTCTCCTATGAGCTGCTCGGAGCATCCAAATGTGTGGGGAATGGTTCAGTCTTCCTTCTGATAGGCTGAGCTTAAAATTCGGAACGCTCCTCCTCCTCCACGGGACTCCTCCCTAGTGTTCCCCAGTTTTTAGCTCAGCCTCGTCTGAATAGGTTGTGTTGGTGTTACTCTGGTCGAAGCAGGTGAATTCTTTAATTTCCCCAATTCTCATTTATCTTCCGTTTTGGATTTTGGTTTGCCTTCGTTAATATTATTATTTTTTATTGGGCATAGAGAGCACAGATCCCTCAATTCTCCCTTAGGGAGATTCGGGATTCTTCCTTTGCTTGGGAAGCGCTTGCTGCGCCCCCCTCTTTAAGCAGGGGTCCCTGGGAACGTCGTTTTTCCAGCCCCCCCGCCGCTCCCCCCCTTGCCGTTTGATCGCGCCACGCTCTAACCACGTGGCAAGCCGATTTGGTTGAAAGATTCCCCCGAATGCCGTTTTCCCTTCAGAGGGAGTGGAGCGTAATTGTTTTCCCTCCCATTCTCTTCCTTGTCGTTTCTTTTTCACAAGGAATAGAGGTCCTCCATTAAGGGACAGGACCGTTGCTGCTGGTGGCACGCGTGCGCCAAATTTGGTCAGCTGCCATTTTGGGTGCAGGAGACCGCATGGCCACGTTGCTGATAATTTTGCCCTCTGTTATTGACTGTGTGGAGTAAATTGTGCTTTCTAGGGACTCCCTGCAAGGCAGGAGTCCCCTAACCTGTAGATTTTGTTCTTCTCAATTTTTAATATTATCTGTTGGCTAACATTCACAGTCCTTTCCAGCAGCACAACAGCGAGCACCTAGGGCCTGAGTCAGCCTGTGCAGTAACGCTGTTGCGGGCTCTTCCTTTTCCACAAGGCCCGGTCGGTGTTCTTAATCTGGCTGATTAGTGATTCCATAGTTTCATTGACAATATCAATTAATAGTTAAGCATCTCCTCAAAACTGATTAAACAAGGGGAATATACTATTATCAGGGCTCCCTTCCCTTGCTGGGTCAGGTCCCTGGGCGTGCCAACCACCATATTTGCCTGGATATCTACAATTGTATCTATCCATCTGTATTTTTCTATATCAAAAAAAAACTTATTATGGCAGGGGGTAGCGGTTCTCAGCCTTCTACCTCTCGATGCAAATCCAAATCCAAATCCAAGAATGTGGGGGGTATTTCCAAAGCCTCTGAGCGTGATGCTAGAAGGCGCCATAGGGCTTTAGAGAAACAAATAGATAAATGTACATGAGAAGTACAAAGGCCTTCTCAGCAACCCTCTCCACTCAGTCCAGGCCCCTCCTCAACTGTATGCCCCCCCCAGATGTTTCTCTTTCATCCAGGCATAGCCGTGGTTCAGTGGGACAACAGACTCAGCTGTCCGACCTGCCAGCCACTAGGTGGCCTCTGAGGCCACCTACACTCCAACTGCGGCGGGGCTTTGCCAGGATTCCTCTTTACCTGAGGAGCTCCCTGCTCAAATGCGAACATGGATGGAGATGGCGATCAGGCAGGGGATTGCAGCCGGCTTACAGCATGCGGTCATGAGCCGGCATCAGCCTGCCCCTGTTGATCCTGAGACCCAGTCGCTTCAGTCTCTAGTCAAGTTGGAACACCACGCTGATCAGGTAATCCCTTCAGGGGATATTCCTATGCCGGACCCACAGGGGGGGGATCTAGACATGGAGGCTGAGGAACTGTTTCAAATGCAACACTTAGAACAAAGTGATCTAGAATTCCTTCATGATTCTGACCATTCGTTATCTGAACCGGATTTTTTAGAGGAAGGGATGTCTGACGAGGGGCTCTCCCCTGATCAACCTGCTTTCACTGGCCTGTTTCAGCCACAACTATTTAAATCACTCCTGTTCAAAGCAAAAAACACGGCAGGCATTGACACAGCGGCCCCCCCCCCCATTTCTTCTACAGAGGAGGGCCCTCAAGATCTCTTTTTTAATCAGCCCACAGTTCAAGCTGAGGTGATACCGGTCCCTCACATGTTTATGGATCTAGTTCAGAAACGTTCCCCTGCAACATGCCCTACGGGTTATGATAGGAAAAGGGCTGAAATAGCCTTACGCAAAGCCCATCACTCAGATGCCTGGGCCATCAGAGCAGCCATGGCTGCTTCCTTTTTTAACCGGGCTTCACTTAGATGGCTAAAGTAGCTTCGAGAACACGTCCCCAGCTCCAATATCAGGGCTCACCAGGACATAGCTAAGTTTACAACTGGTGCAGAATTCTCGGCCGATGCGACCTTTCATTCGGTCAAGTTCTCCACCAGGGCGATAGCATCCCATCTCTCTGCGAGACGCCTTCTTTGGCTCAAACATTGGCAGGTGGACATCAAACATAAATCCAAGCTCGCCTCAGCTCCTCTCACGGGTGATAAATTATTTGGTCCCTCCTTAGATCCGCTCCTCATTGAAACCCGGAATAAGAAAAAGATACTACCTTCTCTTTTTCGTAAATCTGACCCAAGTCACCCCCAGTCCTTTTGGAGGAGTTCCTTTCGGCCCTACTGTCAGGGTTCCTTTCAGTCTCAAATGCACAAATCCCAATTTTTCCGCCCGGGACAGACCTCAGAGAGGTCAGATCCCGGGAATAGATACCGGAGGGGCGGTCAACCCAGAAGGTCCTTTCGAGCCTCCGGCAGCAGATCTTTCAGATGCCCACGCTAGCCACGTGGAGCCTCATCCCATAGGTGGCCGTCTCAAGTTCTATGCGGACTGCTGGGACTCTTCTATGTCTGGTGCCTGGGTCCGTGATACTGTAAGGTTTGGCTTAGCACTAGAATTTCACTCCGCCCCAGCCGATTTTTTTCAAGGTATCCCCTGTCTCCAAAAATCCGATCAAGCATAACCTTATGGAGGCAGCTGTCCAGCATCTTTTAAGTGTACGGGCCATTCAACCGGTTTCCGAGGACCAAAAGGGGTGCGGTTTTTATTCTCTTTGTAGTCCAAAAAAGTTCAGGAGGCTGGAGAGCGATTTTAGACCTGAAGCATCTCAATAACTTTTTAGTCTACCGCAGATTCAAAATGCACACATTACAATCCATTCTTTCTAGTTTCAGGGAGGGAGACCTTCTCACCCCTGTTGATCTGATGAAGGCTTACTTGCATATTCCAAATAGACCATCACATCGTAAGTTTTTAAGGTTTTTCTATAATAACCAACATTTTGAATATTGGGCCCTCCCCTTCAGATTAGCTTCTGCCCCCCGAGTTTTCACCAAGATCCTCACTGCTCTGGCTGCTCATATCCGCAGTTTCCTGATCAGACTGCACTGTTACCTAGACGACATTCTAATTTTGTCATCATCCTCTACACAAGCTGTCAACGACACCCAGACCACTCTATGCATTTTGCGGGAACATGGCTTCTCAATTAACCGGGATAAAAGCCAATTATCCCCTTCTACCAGACTACTACACTTAGGAGCCATCATAGGTACACGGGTAGGCAAGGTTTACCTTTCCAAGATTAGACAGCAAAGTATACAACAACAAGTACAGCAGATCAGGTCACAAAATAAAGCTTCTCTTGCTGATCTTTCTACTCTTCTCGGTAAGATGATCTCATGTATTTCTATTATTCCTTGGGCTCATCTTCACTCCAGATCCCTTCAGTGGTTCCTTCTGCCATTCCAACATTCCAGTCTAAGCAACTCCCGTCACAAGGTCAAGGTTCCAACACAGGTACTCACCTCTCTTCTCTGGTGGTCCAGGCCAACAACAAACAAGGGTTGCCTCTTCAAAGAGCCCAACAGAGTCACCATCACCACCGACGCCAGTCTGCTGGGATAGGGAGCTCATCTTCAATTCTTCACAGCTCAGGGCCGCTGGTCAGCAAGAGAACAGTCTCACAATATCAATTGGCTGGAACTGCGGGCTATCCATCTGGCCCTTCGTTCCTTTCTACCGCCAGTACGCAACCAGCATATTTTGATTCTCACAGACAACACCACAGCCAAGGCGCAGGTAAATAAACAAGGGGGCACCCAGTCACAACATCTCATGAAGGAGACGGAACGTCTCTGTTGTTGGGTGGAGACCAATTTACTCTCCATCAGGGCAGAACACATCTCAGGAATCTGCAACACCCAGGCAGATTGGCTCAGCCAGGCTACAATAGATCAGATGGAGTGCCGTCTTCATCCGTCGCTCTTTCAAGAGGCAGTCACAATGTTCGGCCTTCCGGTCGTCGACCTTTTTGCATCCCCTCTCAACGCCCAACTTCCGAGGTTCGTGTCCAGATATCCTTCTCAGGGAGCGGAGAATTTCAACGTTCTTCGCTGTCCGTGGCCCCCAGGGCTCTTGTACGCATTCCCCCCTCTTCCTTTGATTTCCCGGGTCATAGGGAGGATGCTAGAGGAACAGGCAGAACTGATTCTGATAGCTCCCTACTGGCCCAGACGGCCTTGGTTCGTGGATCTTTGTTGTCTGTTGGTGTTCAAACATGGAGGATCCCTCCGGACAGGATTGTTCTAACCCAGGGTCCTCTACAACACCCGAACCCTCAATTGTTCCAATTGACTGTCTGGAGGTTGAGTGGTCGCGTTTAATCAACAAGAAACTGTTCAATAGAGTTATTTCTACCATCCAAGCTGCGAGGCGCCCCTCAACTACTCGCATTTATAACGTCACTTGGTCCATATTTGCAAAATGGTGTACCAAGTTTCATATTGAACCTAGATCTCCTTTGATTGCTCAAATCTTAGGTTTTTTGCAAGATGGCCTCGATAGGAGGCTTTCACCAAATACTCTGAGGAGACAAGTTTCCGCCTTGTCTTCAGTTATCGATCATGAGGTTTTTCCATCTCTTTCTCATCATCACCTTATCCGTGCTTTTCTTAGGGGTGCCACTAATTTACGACCGCCTCCGGTTCATCGTTATCCTACCTGGGATCTGAATAAAGTGCTTTTGCTCTTACCAAGCCTCCTTTCGAGCCGACACGTTCCACATCCCTACTATTCCTTACATATAAGGTAGCTTTCTTAGTGGCCACAACTTCAGCTCGGCGCATTTCCGAGTTGGCTTCCTTGTCGGTCAGGACCGACCTTTGTGTTTTTCACGCAGATAGGGTGGTTCTCCGACCAGGCCCTACGTTTATTCCAAAGATTAATTTTGCCTTTCATAAGGTACAGGAGTTAGTGTTACCCAATTTCTGTCCTCACCCTTCCCAGGGGTTGGAACATCAGTGGACGTCCGACGTGCTTTAAAAGTCTACATCCATCGCACGGCTTCCCTTAGAAGGACCGAAGCCTTGTTTGTTGTCTTTCTGCCTCACAGTCAGGGTACTAAAGCAGCTTCAACCAACACTGGTCGTTGGTTGCGAGCGACCTTTGCCAAAGCTTATCAAGCCCAGGCCCTGGCAATACCCAGGGGCATCACAGCTCACTCCACACGCAGTGCAGCAACCAGAGTGGCTTGCACCACTCAAGCTCCCATCACGGACATTTGTCGGGCCGCTACATGGGCGTCTCCCTCTCCTGTTATCAGGCATGATAAGATTGATGTCTTTGCATCAGCGGATGCTGCTTTTGGTAGGAGAGTGCTACAAGGAGTTGTACAGGACAGGGACAGACTCCAGGCCCAAACAGCGTCCCACCCGTAGTACAGGCCAAGCTTTGGTATGTCCCACACATTTGGATGCTCCAAGCAGCTCGTAGGAGAATAGGCATTGGTTCTTACCTGATACGCTGGTTCTCTTCGAGCTGCAAGGAGCATCTAACCCCACCCTAATTTGTTATTGCTGTCTGTTTCTTTTTCCTTCCATCTGGGGGAGTCCTGTTTTTTGACCAAGATGATGTAGTAGTCCTTAGGAAGCGTCACCTGCTTTCTACTGTGATCTTCGCCAAAACTGGGGAATGCTAGGGAGGAGTCCCGTGGAGGAGGAGGAGCGTTCCGAAGTTTAAGCTCAGCCTATCAGAAGGAAGACTGAACCATTCCCCACACATTTGGATGCTCCTTGCAGCTCGAAGAGAACCGGTGTATCAGGTAAGAACGCCTATTTTCTCCTTCCTAAGTACAACAAAAAAGTTGGCCAAACATGAATGATTAATCTATTAAACTGGGGATAAAAAAAATAATATCAAAAGTTGTTATTCTAAAAATCTTCATCTACTTACATATTAAAGTTATACCGGCAAGAATTAGTCTTTATGTAGAAAACTGTGATTTAAATAAAGCCTTACTGACTAGTGATTTAAATTGTGATTTAAATTGTGAATTAAGTCAGTTTGATTTAAATCAAATCCACCCTGTCCCCAACCCAACCAAGGGTCAATTCAGTGACCAATCAGGATTACAGATGTGACAACATGACATGAACTACATTTCCCATGATGCATTCCCTTAAGGGGACAGCTCCCAATTCTAACTTAACTTTCCCAATTCCCAATTACCTATATAACTGTCTGGACAGCACGCTAATGAAAATTCAAACATTGCAATTGTTTTCTGCAATAAGAAGTTAATGGCTTGTCCTTTTTTCTGTTTGTAAAATACCAACTTTATGAAGCATACATTGTGTACCTCAGATAAATACTAGACTAATTCAACTTCCAAAATAATCTTCTCAAAAATATATATACTTGCACAGCATTTAGTGTATTATTAACTGCTGTTTCTTTGTAGAGAACATCTTTTTAGAAACTAAAATAAATTTCTTTCTGAATATAAAGTAGATCTTGTATACTTTGGATGCTTTGGAAGAGATCAGCAAGTTGTTATACTACAAGCTTTCATGAGGCAATATGTTAAGGGGGAAAAACAGTAGCAGAGATACCTGTAGAGAACATGAGACATGCCCTAAAGCAATAGACAATAATTAGCTGTTGTATTCCCATGTAAACTCTTCCAAGCATTAGTGTTTATGAAATTCAGAGATCAGTGGAAGATCATTCTCAAATTCCTCCTGCTGAAGTTGTTTATGCCTGTTCCATTTTTGATGTCCCTATAATAAACTTTGATGGAGGCATTTTGCCCAAAGAGAATTGCATTCTTTATCAGAGCTCTTAAGTTTTTCTCCAGCTTATAAAAAAAAGTCAATTAGAATTTTTTAAACTTCAGATCTCTGGTTCAGAATTAGTAAAATATATATTAACTAAGTGATTTCCAGGATTTCATTCTCCAAATCATGATCAGAAATGAAATGTGTAGTTTCAGGGTGGTTGGAATATTACCTTTCTGTTAACATTGGTGTCTGGTGTGGTAATAGTTACCTACTATTTGTAGATATCTGATTTGTTAATTATTGGGTTCTTGCTTAAGCTATAAAAAATTCTGAGAGACTTAATAATAATACACTTGAGATAATGTATTAATTATAACTATAAAACTGTATAAATATGAATGTTTTAGTTTATTTAAAATCTACTTTCTCTCTGCTGCCTAAACCAGCAATTTAATTTTGATTGTTCTGCTTACTTTTTCCAGAGTAGATACATAACTATGGAAAGTAACTTTTCCTGATCTTACACTCTATATATTCTACACAGAACACATGAGTGGTGGCTACTTTTGAAGTATGCTCTGTCTTCAAAAAAATTGATAACTTATTGACTACCTTGGCAAAATACCTAAATGAGAGATGTAGAAGAATATTTTCTTGCCTGAATTTGTCTCTTTCTGAGGCCATTACAATCTAGCCATCACTGTGTGAGAAACCCCTACATTACTGCCCCTTGACATCAGTCCTTTGATGTCAAATGTCCTGAGGTAGGCAAATTCAGGAAACGCAAATCACTTGGCTTCTGAAAAGATCTTCATTGTTAGTAAAGTACAGAACCTTGAAGGAATGCTAAGAATGTTTCTGCAGATTAACTTCTATCCAGTATAATTAAGACAGTTATTCTAAGTCTTTTTCTGATATTGAGAATTGAGGTGTCTCTAAAGTGCTCCTGTTTCTTACCCATGTTCCCATGGCCTGGTAGATATCCCATCAGTTCAAAGATGATGTTGTCTGACTTAATTCTCTACCCATTAACATAAGCTCAAACGTAATCGTATTAAGATAAAGGAAGTACTTGGAAGAAATATAGAAACATGATGAAATGTTGACTTTGACTACTAGCATTTCAAATATTGTATGGCTGTGAAAGTTGGACCATATGAAAGGCTGAGCACCAAAGAATTGAGGCGTTTGAACTATGGTGCTGGAGAAGACTCCTGCGAGTCCCTTGGACTGCAAGACGATCAAACCGGTCAGTCCTAGAGGAGATCAACTGACTGTTCTTTAGAACAGTGGTCGTCAACCAGTGGGCTGGGGACCACTGGTGGTCCATGAGAAAATTTTGGTGGTCCACAGAGAAATGTCACCATCAAAGCACCCCCCAAAACAATTAATCCAGGCTGTACAGGAACAAGGCTGCACCGCCCACATGGCCCGCGGGAACACAAGGCTTGCATTGCTTGCATTGTGAACAACATGAGGTAGTGAGGGGAGGGGGGAAAGGGTGGAGTTGCCCCATTTGCCCCATGCGCCTTGCCTGGCCACTGGGCTGCTTCTTTCCACTTCTTTCTTCTGCTTTTGGCTGCACACAAAGAAAGCAGCAAAAGTCTGTCTTTCTCTCCCCCAAACTCTGCCAGAAATGAGTGTTTGGGACCCTGCAAGGCATCCTACTCCAAGAGTTTGTGCCAGCGCGACAATGTCTCACAAAAACTCATTTCTTGTGCAGTTTGGGGGAGAGAAAGAAGAACTTATGCTGCTTTTGCATGAAGCCAAAAGTCTCACACACTCTCTCTCCCCCTGAGAATGGAGCTGGAGATGGTATCCTGCAATCCAAAATACAGAGTAATCAATCGGTAGGAAAACGGGGTGGAGAATTTTCCTGCAGACTTTTTGGGGGACTTTCCCAGAGTCTCTGGGCCGCGGGATTTAAAATTATGGGTTTGGTGGTCCCTGAGGTTCACAAGGTTGCCGATCCTTGCTTTAGAATACCAGATCCCGAAGATGAAACTCAAATACTGCCACCTAAATGAGAAGGAAGGATTCACTGGAGAAGAACTTAATGCTAGAAAATATTGAGGGCAATAGAAGAACGGGATGACAGAGAATAAGGTGGCTGGAAGAAAGTCACTGAAGCAGTAGGCATGAGCTTAAATGGACTCCAGAAGATGGTAGAGGACAGAAAGGCCTGGAGGAACATTGTCCATGGGGTCACGATGGGTCGGACACGACTTCGCAACTAACAACAACAATTTCAAATATGCCAGTATTACATGAGTATTATAAAGTAACTTTCTGGTATACTAATTAATGGATTTTAAACTTTTTGGATAATAATCTTCTGCAGCTGCTTAGCAAAGGATTTATATCCAGGTGAAAATAGAATATAAAGTGTTTGTCTTAAAATTATATGTTTAAATATTTATTCCCCATGCCCCCTATGGTTTAGAATTATGAATTATAAAGCAGAAAAAATAATTCCTCTTCCCATGTTGGTTAGTTTATCTTTGCTGGAAAATGTTTACTAGAGAATTTCACTCAACAAGTTTATGTAGTATTGACATTTCATATACTGATTGGTAAAATTCATCACAAATATTAGCTTTTATAGTTCATGTGGCTATAGCAAGCTATCTGTGGAAATATATTAATTTATCTGGAAGATAACTTTTTTTCTGTAAGTTACTGGATGAGATATAATAATTTCCCAGTTTTAGTAGAAAGGAAACAGTACTGGAGTGTATATTTTCAGTTGCATTTCTCCCCTATATTTATTACAGTGAATCACATGTGGGTAGCTGTATAAATATGATATGTTAAATAAATAAACAAAATCTCCTTTTGTACATATTATGTACAAAGAAGTACATAATTCTTTGTCTCTTTGTACATATTATGTACATATTATGTACATATTATGTACAAAGAAGTACATAATACTTCTGTCTCTTTGTACATATTATGTACAAAGAGATAGAAGTAGAGCACATAGTTTTTCTCTAGCTTGACTTATCCTTGGCTTGCATTCCAACATAAGATTCTGGTGATTGAAGAACTTTAATTTTACGTGTCTCTCTGAATATGCTACTAATTAAAAGTTCTGCCAACTTACTTGAACAGGATGGAGGGAATGCAGGTTATCGTTGAGCACAACACTAATTAAAGTTAGTTGTCTTTTCATAAAACCAATGGTGAGACAAGCAAAATTCTGCATCTTAATAATTAGCACATAGTATAGGACAATTTCTGAAAAAGAAGCTAAATAACGGCATAGACAGTGGAAACAGATTATTGGTGTTCATAAAGGCAGCAGCAAAGTGGGAAATTTTACTATTATTAGATGTACCAAGGAGTTAAATAATACCTGAGAACAGAACAGTCACCTGATCAACAACAGCAGTCAAGATGAAATTCAATTATTCTGCTTCAGACAAAGGGGCAGGTGTAAAAATACTTTTAAGGCTCATGCCAGCTTTATGCATTCTTTAAGTTATTTTTTAACTTCCAGAGGAAATGGCTTTTCAGCATCACTTGATAATTTCAGAATAAAAATATTTGGAATGACATGGATTAATTACTTGGAACCCTGACATTGGTTATGGGAAAGCTTTGCAAATTGTAATCTTTTCTAAAATATGTTCCTTCTCTTTCCCCCTTCTTTGTTTTTGTTGACTTCTTTAATTTGACCTTTATTAAAGATTATTCTGAATAATCTTTCTTTTTCAGTTGTTTTTATAATAACTTCATTTCTTCATTATTTTTTGTAGGAAGTAGCATAAGTGGCATGTAATGTGTGCCAGCAATTAGGAAAGAGTGTAGGTTTAATGATATGTATGTATATATTTGGCTGCCCCCATGATGATTGTGGATGGACAATAATTAAAAATAATAATATAATACATGTCACAAAGAAACATCCAGTTCAACAGACAAAATCTTGCTATCCACCCCAAGGCAAACAGTTGGGAAAAAGATGTATTTTTCAGGAGCTTCCATATGAAAGAAGAGTAGGAAATCTCTAGGGCATTCAGAGAGCAGGTGTGGCAACAGACAGAAAAAACTCACTTCCTATGTCATATGAACTGTTTAATCAATGGGACTTAAAGCATGCCAACTCTATTCAGTTGTGTTGGATGGATAGATAACTACTACAGATAAACTGTTCCCTGGGCCATGGAGGGCTTTATAGACAGCAACTAGCAATCTGAAGCACACCCAGAATCTTAAGAGGGAACAATTGCAACTCATGAAGCAAAGTGCTATACTGTGATGTGCCCATGTCTGCCTGTATCATTGCATTCTGGACCTGCTAAAATCTCTGAGTGGTTCTTCAAGTACAGCCCCATGTAGAGTGCATTGCAGTTGCTCATGTATGAGCTGGCCAGGATGTCAATTACTGTCTTAAGTGAGGGACCTCCTATCTCAGGAACAGGCCAACCAGATGCACAATAAGGACCTACATAAAAACCTTTCTGGGTATAGCTGATACCTGCTTTTTGAGCAGGAGCTGCAAGTTAAGGAAGAAGCCCAGATTTTTCATTCATTAAAAATGAAAGAAGTGCTACTCATCCCAGATTAAGGGTGGAAATTATATGGGATTGATGGCTCAAATACCCATAGATACTACATCTTGTTAGAATTGAATTTGTGCATGTTTCTTCCCATTCAGACTTAGACTAGCAAAATTGGATGGCTTGGAATTGAGATATAAAGTTAGGTATCATCATCACACTAATGATAGCAAAGCAAAGGATGGCCTTTCTTAGTAGTCTTATGTTTATGTTGACCTCTTTCCCTCTGTTAATCAAACCAGAATTACCAACCAGAATTGCCATAGAGAAAGGAGAACCCCACAATATCCAGAAGATGAATATGACTGATGATACTGTAAACTGCTAAGTGGTCAAGGACAACCATTCCATCTTCACCAGAAAGGATCCTTAAGCCCAAACAGGGCTTTCTCCAAACAGTTCCAGTATGAAACTCAAATGAAAAGATAGTCACTTTCTCCAGGGTCCTATGGAGCTACAATCTGATCATCTCACAACATCCAAAACAGGGATTGTTGGAGACTGGATAAAAATTGTTCAAAACAGTTGGATCCAATGATTACTTTTTATTACTATAGTATTATTTTTATTCTTGTGTTTTGCTGTGGCAATACTCTATTGATGCAATTGAGGTATCTTATGAACGGATATCGTACATATCTTTTTTACCTGTTCACCTTTTTCATATTATAAAATAGACAAAACGTGTATAATATAAAATGGTAACATAGCATTTTGGTATCTCCTGAAAGGCAGATAAATATTAACTAAAAAAATTAGCTAAAAAGAATAGAACATCTTTTTACCCCCCCCCAGAAAAACCTTATTCTTCTTAGGAGGAACAGCTTTTACAGAAAGCCTGGGTGGGAGAGATTTATGTAAGTAATAATTTTAAATGTGCAAGAGGTGTTGCTATTTTAATTACTAAATGTTCTAAGCTGCCTGTTATGGAAGAAATATCAGATGGAGAAAGTCATTTCTAAATACTTATTGCCATATTGAGTAATCAGTGTTTAGCACTCCTAAATTTATATGTCCAGCTTCAACCTCTCCAGAACATGTAATTGTTTTCCTATTTTACTACATGTTTATAATCAAACTTTTTTTTTCAAATAAACCCCTACATTTTAGTTGTAATATGGTAAGCATCACAGTAAATCCAAAGTCAGACAAAAACTCCATTGTGTTCCAATAGTAAATTTAGTTCCTATTTCCTAAGTAATTTGGATGCTAAGATTTTAATAGCTACATTTACCTATAAATTTCTTCTAACTCAATTTAGACTACTGCATGTAATATTTATGCTGAGCTATCAAACCACTGACAATATTATCCCAGCTTCAACTACAAACAAAGTGATAATATTTTGGATACAGAGAAGATGTTTGATATGGTTCCTTGATAGCTTCTGAACTGGATTTCGGTTTATTCTGGGTTTCTTTTAAACTTTGGGTCGATACTGTTTATTTAGCTCCTAAATTGTGTGTGTTTATTAATTGTGTACTGCCTCTTTGGTTTGTTTATGTTAAAATACAAGCCAAGAATGCTCTCTTTCTCTTTTTTAACTTCACATCAGAATCCCATGTGTAACGTCAGAAGTTTTGATATTTTCAAAATTCTGATAGTACCAACAAAAAGTTCTGATGTGGAATTACCAAAAAAGGAGATTATTATTGGTGATATAATATTGGTGATCTAATATTGTATTATATGGAGAATTCCAAAGAATTCCAGGAAGCAAAAGATGAACTAAGTCAAGAATTAAAACAATTTACTATGAAAATGACCATGAAAGGAAAGAAAACACCGAGAAATAGCCCAGAGAGCATCCAACAATGTATATGTGGATAATACTTTATATTTTACAGGTAGATTAGATTTTCAACCTTGGTGCTTTGAAGATGTGTGGACTTCAACTCCCAGAATTCCTTAGCCAGCTCTGCTGGCTGAGGAATTCTGGGAGTTGAAGTCCACACATCTTCAAACCACCAAGGTTGAAAAACACTGGATTAGAAATCTCTTACCGGTATTCCTAATCTTATTTCATTAATATATGGAATTTGGATATTCTGTGGTTAGTTTATACACTGGTTATTCTATGAACAAAGTATAGGTTATTTAATTCTACATAAAGGATTTTGATTGTACTAAATTACTAGTTGAGAAAGGTGGGTGGACTTTTTAGATTTATCATTGGGTACTTATGCTATCTGCAGTTACTGTCTATATTAAGGAGTGTCATTCAGCTTCTCTAATTTGAGAATTTATTATTTGACCCCAATGACCACCTGGACATTTTGAAAACCTCCCTGGTCCTTTTAGCATCTGAATCTATTGGCTAAACTGCTCCATCAAAATGCTTGTAGAATTAAAAAGAGCTTGATTTAAATAGAATGCCTTTTGGTGGTACATTGCATCTAACCATTTATTTGATGCACCTGATCCAGATAAAAATGTTACTTTTGATTTTCTACAACAGTGAGAAATTTTGGAGAAGTTATCCATGGCTTCTAAATCAATAAAAAGTCAAAGATAGTTGCCTTTGACAATAAGATAATAAAATGCATGATGGTGTATTATGCATAAATGGTGAAATAGCAAAGCAGGTAGATGAATATGCGATTTGTTACAATATTTACTAAAGATGAAAAATGTTAGTGCTGTTCTGGTGAGGCTATGATCAAGTCTCATAACGAAATCTTTTTTTAAATCTACAGATTTTGCAGACTTTACAAAGAGAACAAAAATGTTTTAGATATCACTCAGTTTTGGGATATTAACTTTACAAGAGCCATCTCTGGGTTTAGTGATAGTAGTTAAGAAAATGCTTATGGTACTTCCACTTTTCTATATACTTGGATGTCTGTTGTGCTCATTTATATTCTCTAATTCAGGGATGTCAAACTCATATTGTCATGGCGGCAACATGTGATGTATTGGGACTTTTCCCCTCTTCGCTAAGCCAGGCATGGGCGTGGCCAGTGTGTGATGCTCTGACCCGCAGGCTGGGAATTTGATAGCCTTGCTCTAATTCAATGTTTTTTACCTTCAGCAACTTGAAGATCTGTGCCAACATGCTGACTGAGAAATTCTGGGAGTTGAAATCCACTAATCTTATAAAGTTGCTGAAGTTGACAAAAACCTTGATGTAGTTGTACTACAGGTCTATTGTCATGGACTCTTATCCATGCCATCTCTAGGATCAGGAGGGGGTTATGGGAAGAACATTTGTGCACAGGAATAGATAAAGAGTCTTTTGATGTTTTAAAATATTACAGTACTTTTACATACAATATAATAGAAGCAATTTAATGCAACCGATAATATATCCTTGGAATTAAATAAATAAATGTAGTAGAGAAACTCTGACTGTTGGAAAATAAGGAACTGATCACATGGTCACAGCTGGAACAAATGTAAATAATTCATTATTACATTTTTATAGATGGTATTTTCTGATTCGTCAAATGACCTCATTGCTACCCTTTTGAGAAAGAAAATTAATCTTGATGGATCATGCCTTTTCATAACAGATAGAGGGGAGGGCGAAATCAAAAGAACAAGCAGCTGAACAAACAGCTACAATATTTTAAGTACAATGTAGAACAAGCAGCATAAAAAGTTAGATTTAATACTGTCTTTTCCCATTTAGTGCCCCATAGATATTTTGGGATGCTTACTTTCAAATTCTTCACAACTGTCAAATGTGACTATAGATTTCAGAAATTCAATTTCAGATCCAAGCATATTTGAGACCAGAATGGACATGATTATTCTAAGTAACATCTGCAATAAATCACAAGTCTGTCACATTGCAGCAAGGAAATAAGCTTTGCTCTGGTTTGAGACAAAGAAGTGTGGAACCTGAAATAAATCTGTTTACCTTCCCAAATCAACCAACAGACCTGGAGCTGCTTCTGAACTGTTTCATGGAACATCTTATTCCATGATACTTATTTTTGTTGCTAAGTTGCTACCACAATTTACTCATTTTATAAAGCATTACAAAAATCTAAACACCAGGTGTTGAACGTATAAAATTGCAGTAATTTATAAGACACTTGCAAAACTATCCTCATATGTCACTGGAACTTTCATAGAGGAAAATAAGCTTGTTCCAATTTTCTCCCCATTCTCCTGTTACTTTAACCTGTGTAAAGAAAAAATATTAATTGCTACCATGGATATTAAAGATTGAGAAACACATGACAGCTGCAGACTGTTTTTCATGTTAAGCAAAGGAACACATATCATCAGGTTTTTTTTCATGGAAATAGAGCAACCTATATTTCAAAAGAAAAAGAGCACCTGTTAAGTATGAAAAGTGAGAAACAAGAGAAACACAATTTGCTTACTTTTTTCAAATGTTTGAGCTTTACAAGGTGTACACTTTGTTGTTTTACCACACCATGTGTCAGCAATAAGTAATGTACACGTGGCTAGAATATATTGATATAGACATGCCACTGGGTATATGTCAGAAACTATTATCCTGTGAAAACTATGGAAAACTAGGACTAGAAATAACAGGTATTAATTGCAGCTACCTAGATTTCACTTTAATATAAGGAAAACCTTTCTAGCTGTAAGAACTGTACAAGATGCCTCCAACCAATGGAGGTTTCAGAAGAGGCTAGAAAGCACCTCTCAAAGGTAGTTTAATTGATTTTCATGCCTATTGTAGAATTTTATATTACTTATTGTCCCTTCCAACTCTAGAATTCTATGATTTTATGTTAAAAGAACACACTCATTACCTATAGGGATTGAAGTCAGTGCAAATCAGATACCCAGGGAAGAAATCTAAACCTTACTTTTAAAGAGGGATTATATGATAAAATGGTTTTTATGGGATGTTTTTATGCTAGATTATTGCTCGCTAATCAGAGTTTTCTAAATTGGCAGTATGAAACTATCATTTCTTTTAAATTTATGATATGAAGGATATACCGAGATAGGGACAGAGATTCTAGAATCTGTGGGCATTTCTGGATGAATCTTATATCTGGGAAAGGTTAGGGTGGAATGTCTAATAAACCCTGGGGAAGTCAGGGAGAAACCTGGGCTGCTGAAAAAGAGAGACATCAGCCCAGGGAGGGGGGAAGCTTGAGACTCAGAGCTTAATTACGCTAGGTATAAGTTGAACTGGAGAATTGCTTTGACAGGTTCTATTACATTGTCCTACTGGCAATAAGGATCTTTCCAGAAAGCCAAGGGTTTCTTGTTTGTTGAGTTTGGCAGCCTTGCCGATAGAGGTTTCTCAGCAAATGTTAAAAGTCTATCTTGATTATATTAAAATGAAATTGTGTAAGATAGAATGCAATTGAAACATTTGGTATACATTTTTATATTGGACTCATAGTAATGTTGCGAATTCACTCAAATCTGCTTTAAATTGTCTTGTAAGTGGTCTGCAAGTCCATTTCAATAACTATAATAAAAGTCACTCTCCAAGCAAATAAAATGAATGGGTAAGAAATATGATGCTGCCTGATATCTGGTCCACTAGCCTGTTTAGTCTAAAATGGCCCATTCTTGACTGATCACAGTTCTCCAGAAACTCAGGCTAAATTCTTTCCACACTCATTAACTAGAATTGCTAGTGACTGAATAAGGGCCATAGCAGATTCACAGCATGTACTCTGTTATGGAATTTTGGCCTGTTGGGGCTATTTTGAAAGATAAGTGGAAACCAAGCCAGTTCAACCATAAAGACATGATAATGTTTATTTTTAAGAATATAATATATTGAAAGAAATAGTCTTAATGACTCAGAGCCTGAAAGGCTGAAGGCCACCGATGACTGATGCAGTACAGGTAGTCCTCAACTGACAATTATTTGTTTAGTGACAACAGCACTGAAAAAAATGCCCTATGACCATTTTTCACACGTAACAAAGCAACCATTGCAAGTATCCTCAAGGTCAAGTGATTAGAATTTAGATGCTTGGCAACTGGCTTATATTTATGATGGTTGCAATGTCCCAGAGTCATGTGATCCTCTTTTGTGACCTTCTGACAAGCAAAGTCAATCAGGAAGCCAGATTCAGTTAATAACCATAATACTAATTTAACAACTGCACTGATTCACTTAACAACTGTGGCAAGAAAGGTCATAAAATGGGGCAAAACCCATTTAACAACAACTCTCTTGTCTTGATTGGCAATGGGAATTTGGGGCTCAGTTGTGGTTATAAGTTGAGCACTATCTGTAAAGAGCTGGTAGTGAGAATAAAAGGAGGATCTTTACTATAAACATTGATCAGTGATGAGGTTGCTGGAAATTATTATTTCCTTGTCTTTTTTTCTTTTTTCTTGTCCAATATTATTATGCTATCAACCCTGCTTGATCATTGGAAGAAATGTGATTGTGAAGTGTGTTGGGCATTATTAAAAGAATTAAAAAGGTAGTCTGACTTATAGTCACAGTTGGAACCAGAACATCCATTCCTAAGCAAGGCGATCAATAAGTGAATCTGTAATTTAGTTTTTAATAATATTTACAATTTGCCTTCAACCAAGCAACAAACATTTTTTCCCAGAAGAGTCCAATATTTGGAAATATGCTAATGTGATGGAGAAAGTTAAGAATAATGGTTGCTTGGCAGCTTTCAGATTTTAAAATATATTAATTACCCTTAATTGTTTTCATGAAGAAGTATTTAACAGTTGCCTATCTCGAAGGGATAATGTGAGATTTTTTTTAATATAATGGATGCAATATTCCTTCATGTTGTTGTACAAAAATATATAAGCTATTATATGACAGTAAAGGGTAAAACATAATATAATAGTTAAAGAATGCAACAGAAATGTCTGATTTGTTGTTCATTTCAAAATGCAGTGGTTCACAGCCAATGAGTTAAAATCTATGGGGACATTTTGCACTTTTTTTCTTATTCAGAAATAGCAAGATAAGAAGGATTTCATTCAGAAGATACTGTTTTATGTTTAAAGTGCAACAGTGGATCAATATTTTTCTATAACCTTAACAGTGCTACAAATTCCCTCTTGGGTAACCATAAAATAAGACATTTTTCTGTACCTAAGTCTTGCGTGTTAGTTTTTCATACTGCCAAAACACTAATGTTAGGATGAAGTGCTTTGGGATAACAACTTAACAGCTTAAGGTCTGTCAAAGATATATCAAATGGTTATATCTGAGATACTTTTTTCTTCCATTCTATTGTGTCTAGTTCTCAAATTCTGCCTGGACAGTCCTTGCAGTTTTCTTGGCAAGATTTTTCAGAACTGGTTTGCCATTATCTCCTTCCTAGAGAAAGCAGCTGCCCCAAGATTGGTCTTCCTATTTTTAGCCTGATGACGTAACCTATAGTAAACTGGCTCTCATGTGATATATACCCAATGTAGAAACCAATAGTTTCTAAAACTAACGCCTGATTGTTCAATATCACAATACAATCACAAACTTAATAATGCTGGCATTCCCATGTAAGCTGTGTTCCTCTTGTTGTTGGGCCAAATTATTCAACCTTCTCTTTTTCTTTTTGTTTTGAAAGTATGTATTATGTATTATAATATGTATTATGAATTGTGAATTGACAATTGAGAAAAAATGAACCATGTCTTACCTTTAGAGAGCAGTAAAATTCCTTCCTTCCTTCCTTCCTTCCTTCCTTCCTTCCTTCCTTCCTTCCTTCCTTCCTTCCTTCCTTCCTTCCTTCCTTCCTTCCTTCCTTCCTTCCTTCCTTCCTTCCTTCCTTCCTTCTGTTTCAGAAGATAGTTTATTCAATTCTTCACTCCTACAAAGTGAAGATCACTTTGTAGTAGGCATGATCTTGCTATTGTAAGTATTAACGTATCTCATTCAGTAGGAACAACTAGAAAAAATGAAAAACCTTCCTTTATGTTGGCTCATCTGTATAATAAGAACTTGCTGTACTAGCATTGAACATGTTCTCTCCTCTGCCCCTCCTCCAACTTCTACCACTTTTATTGAAGGTCAGGATTACTTTTTGTACTAATGGTTTGACATAAACTTCATAACTATGTATAAAATAACAATTTGAATACTCATATTTGCTATTTGCAATGAGAATAACATTCAAGTTTGAACAAACTATACAAGATATAGTCTGTTTTCAAGAGCTGATTTAGCAATACAAGTGTTTTCCATAATTTCTAAAAATTCTCATTGTTTACTACTGAAGCTCTGATTTTAGCAACAAATATAGACAAAATATTTGCCTGAAATTCAGCTGTGGTTTGCTTGTACTTTATACCTATCTAGCTATAAGACAGCAATTTTTACAAATTTATATTATTTGCTTAATGAAAATATTTAGAATTGTATCATTAATCATACATTATAATGTAATTAATAATCTAATTAATTAATTAGAAGTGCCAGTGGTGTCAGATACTACTTCTGAATTTTTTTTAAGACTTAGTGTTTTACTTGTTTTCTGCAGTAACAATATTCAATACAACAACAATAAAGTTATATTACAACTTAAATACTAATATTCATCATGCTGTCATCAATAGATTATTTTTATTATATTTGATTATTTTGATAGATTACCGCAAGAATCACCATCATCTTGGAAGTATTTTTCCTGCTGTTTTGCAAATATTGTGCCTGTTGTGATACATCATCATTGCTTGAAAGGAGATAGTATTTCTGACTTTGTCTTCAATGGATCCAGATTTAAATCCATGCAAATGGAATATCAGGGCTTTCCTGCTATCTCCACATAATTGCTTCTCCACATAATGGTAGATACTGGGAATAAGGCAAGTTATGGTGCTCAGAACTGAAGGGGGAAACGAATCCTGTAAAATCAGACAGAGATTTCCTTTGGTGAGCAGATAGATAGTAACACAGTGGAAAAGAAAGTCCAGTCCCTCCATTGCCTACTTCTAAATATGGATCTAATTTATTATTTTTATTATATGCACATTATGCAGATTGAAAACTAATCTTGCATTAATCAACTGAAATTATTTATGTGTAACCTTGAATAACACTTCCATGTTCATCAGGATGTGCGTTTGGTTTATTGCTTCTAACTGAAAAAGATCACACTTTGGATCTCGGACTTAAAATGAAAGTATTTTATTTTTAGATGAATTATAGGTAAATTTTTAAATAATCCCATGTTTAATAATCACTAAATCCCTTGAGTTAAATCCCTTTAATTCCTAAATCCCTTTGGACATTCTGCCTCATCATACCATCCTGTGACAGTACTGTACTGTTAGGTTGTATTTTCGAAGGGTTTTGAATATACCAGTGCCAGTGGTCATTATGAGATGCCGCAAGGCACTTGGCAAATATTACAGGGGTCAGCGATATGTCAGCTGTGTTTGTAAATAACCAAAAATTCATGACAGACTCTGCACTGATCAATCCAAAAGCATAACATCTAGGATGAACTAATGCATAGCATGAAGAGAATGTTTCAGCACACGCAGCTTTGTGTGGTCTCTTCTTTTTAGTGATTGTAAATAGAGTTTTCAGGAAATTATATTTACAGCTTGATAAGTTAAAATTACATATACATACTTATTTGGATAGTATAAGGTAATGTATTTTTAAAATTATGTTAAATTTTTCTTGCCATATTTCTAAGAAATAAACACAATCCTATATGTAGAAATATTATCAAATCAGATTGAGGAGAGGCAAATTCAAAGGACTATCCATGCTTTTATGCAGGGGATTATTGTCCTTTTTCCCCCCAACTAGGAAGCAGTGAGTGATGGTGCATAATCAGAGTTCTTTAGAAGTATCTTTTTGGGAAGATTCGAAGCACTTTTGACATGTTTCTTTTTTTTCCTGTTAGGTTGCTTCTAAAGATCATGATTGATCAGTTCTAATATCACTTTTACTCATACCTTATCAAATACGTTAAGCTTAGTTTACATCATTTGTAGAAATGGAATGTTTTAAGAATATGATTGTTTATAAATTGAATGTACTTTGACACGGTGCTATTTATTTATATTATTTATTTATATTTCACGTTTTTATATCACCTATCTCTCAAAGAGGGACTCTGAGAAATACACAGTAGAACATTGAAATATGAAGCAATATGTACATATAAATTAAAATGTTAAAATGTTGAGTTTAAAGTTTTAAAAAAATATTTAAAAAATTAAGGAGGCAAGAATAATTAACCCTGCTGAAATTGATTGAAAAAGGCAAAGGGAGGGCTCTCATGGGTATAACTATGTTGCTATTTAATTATTGTGAAATAATTATTAATATTAATTAATGTTATATGTATATATATATTCATATAATGTTATTTAATTATTGTAGGCTTCTCTTAGAATGTTGTATATAGAACAGCGTTATATAAATGTATTCCATAAATATATAAAGAATGAACATCAGGTTTTTTTTATGTGAAATTTAATGTAGTAAACCCAGCTTTTCAACATTTATTTCAAAGTTATTTTATAACTTTATACAAAGTTTTTAATCCTTGTAAAATTTGGATTTTATTTATGTTTGCAGTGTTTTCTGTTGATGGATAAGGATTGTGCAGTTCATTTTTTTCATATTAGTAAACATTGTATTGCTAATGTATAACATGTCAGTTGGTCTATGTAATGAAATTACATAAGGGGTTCGGCTCAGATGGAATTTTTAGTAGAACCTGAAGTTCTGGAATGAACTTTAATATATTAGTATTTTTAAAAAAGATTCCTGAAGCAGCAAACATGAGGCAAATGGTGCTCTCAGGGTGGAGTGGTGTCCTAATTTACCATACCATGGAATTAGGTAGATCTGGGAAATGCACGGTGTGTATGAAAAGTACTGCTAGAGGCATGTTTTGGAATTATTCTTTCAGAGAACAACATTCTCTATCTCTGCTTTTGGTCTGGTAATACTTCTTTTTCTCGCATAAAAACAGAAGTTGGAATGAGTTCCTCAGTCCTGAGTTCCAGTTAGGGTTAATTCTTAATAGAAGATTGCTAGAAAGTAATAGTGAAAGTTCTCGGTGCCTAGAGGTCAAACTCCATTCTAAATAGAGTCTGGGTGTAGAGGTTAGGAACTATTGATCTACTTTGTAGATTGTTAACTGAAGGCATTTTTGTTCTAACTGCCTTTGTTAGGATTGATGAAATACTTGAGGCTTTTTTGTTCTTTTTTAATTGTCCAAGAATGTGAATAGGCATCCAGAGAGGTTATTACACGTTAAATCGGGGTCAACAATGTTAACTAGAGCAAAGGGATTTTTTATTGAATGTGTATTGTTTATTTGTTGCTGGAATATATTGCTAGAGATATCCCAAATTAAGAAACGTGTTTTAATGAATTAGCAGTATTGCCTAAGTTGTTTTTGGCCTTTCCTCTGTTGCTTGTGCATAGGACAACGACAAATACTGCCAATATTACATTCATAAACAAGGCAAGCTGTTGTCTGTGCTGCACTCATAGCTACTAGCATTGACTATAAAGTCATGGTCAATCAGCTTGTAATATTCCGGAATGCTGAAGGCTTTGGGGCAAGTTCTGATAGGTCTACAGCTGTTTATCATATCTCTGCCAACCTCAGCAACCTAAACCATTTTTTCAAAGAAAAAAATGTGCTTTTTCTATGTATTTCAAATAAGTACAGTAGAAATGTTAAATCTCAGGTTATTGAGGCAGACCAAGCCTTCTGTAACCTAAAAGAGCCATTTTGTGAATTTAAAGATAACATTGGCATTTCAGGTGCTGGAAATAAATATAAAGTGTAAATAACGCCAGTCAGGTGAAGAATATTATTTTGTCTTAGAAACTGTTATGGTGATCTTCCAAATTTGATTGGTATAACTAGTTAAAATGATAACACAGGAATTATTTTGTTTCTTTTGAAATATTTTATATCAAAAAGTCAACCAATTCAAATTAGCATACTTTTTGTGAGATTTCTGAAGATCAAAGGTAGAATTTTGTGTATTTTAACATAAGGTTGAATTAACCTAGAATTATAGCTTCTGTGCCCATGACCTTCATTTAATCCAGCCTATTCTCATAGAAGTACTCATACTTTATTAAGAAGGGCTTTCTTTGAGGTAATTGTACACTGGATTAGGTTGAGAGTTCCGTTTTATTGGTTTTAGTATGGATAATTTGTTGTGTATATTAAATTCTTTAATTTAAAGCAGTAGAGCGTTCTTGGATTGTGCCCTCTTTATAACAATAATTAGCAATATCTTAATTGGGCAGATGTTAAGATCTAGTGGAAATATTGCAAAACGCAGATTGGTTCCAAAATGAATATGAGGCTATTATGACTAGGCTGATTCTTTTTCCATAATAGGGAAGTAGTTACTAATAACATCTTCTCCTGTCATGTTTAAAATATCTCAGGGTGGTTAGGGAACTAATAGGTGTGGTAATGGGAGATGTAGCACTATTTTTAATCAAACCTCTTTCATCCAGTTAAATCTAATGTGAGCTTCTGAGGTCATAGAAATTGATAATCTTACACTCTTACGACTTGAAAACAAGATTCTTTGAGAGGCAAGCTTGATCTGAATGATATGAAGAGTGTTATCCCATCAGCATTGCAAGCGGGCTTTGGAAACTTTGAATTTAACCACTTATGCTTTATTTTATACTGAATAATTTATATTAATATTGGACATAAGAAATACAGAACTGAACTATGCTATTCTAAAATGAATATCCTGTTTGATTTGAATACTGACTGGGTAAGACCATTTCATTAAATGATGTCCTTGCTTATCAACCCAAGTAATCCTGAACTTACAAAAGCAGTTGGGTCAGACAGGATTGCTATTGTGAAACAATGCAGTGATGTGATGTCACACTTTGTGATCACATTGTTTAGTAAAGTAAATTCCAGTTCCAATTGTTGTTGTAACTCAAGAATTACCTGTACATCTTTTTTTTCTTTCAAAACCTTGCAGTTTATAACTGCAGCATTAAACCATAAACAATCATAAGCAGTTTGTATTGGGCATTTTCAGTAATGGTATGTAATTAATAGCTCCAGATAGATAGAGAACATTTTTTTAAAGACAGTTTACCATTGGACAAATCATGCTGGAGAAAGTTATTTATGTGGTAAGTGTCAATACTAATTTGATAGCACATAAAAAGTCCAAATGTGGATTTATACGCATGTGTAAATGCCAACAGAAATGCTTTAGCTAACCCAATCCTGTAATTTAAAAACAGCTCAGTTTACAGCAAGAAGTTATGAAGACTGTTGGTATATATATATATGCATAGTTAAAAAAGAAGAAGCTGAGATATACAGGTTTATAATGTAGCTGTTCTGCATGTGAACTAGTAATCTTCTTTTAAGGATTTATAATATTGTTCCTTCCATTCCAAAGATTTTAGAGCATATTATTGTTTAAATATGTAAAACTCCAAAAGGCTTGGGCTGAAAGTATTTTATGGATTAATTGCCCTTGGGAGATTTTTTTATGTCATAAATTTCAATTTTTAGTTTGTCATTCAACAATTGAATATATTTGCGTTTGCAAAGATCATATGCCTTTATCATTCTAGAAAATGTTTAATCTGTGTGTTGTCTTCAGTATTGTGTTGATTTTATGAAATCCGCCATATTCATACAATTAAGATTTTTTTGTCCTAAAATATGCAAGCTGTGAGCATATTCAGTGTTTCTCTGTCTCCTAACTATCATTTTTTGTTATGTGACGTTCTTAAGAATGCTAAAGGCAGTTTTTAAAATATGCTTTGAATGAAATCATGGCTACCTACTCTATCTAATTATCTATATTCCTTTATCCTGGAAGGAAAAATAAGCTTTACTTTTAAAGCAAAGCACACATTAAACTTAGCTTACTTGGGCTTCTATTCAAATATGAACTGTTTTGAAAACCTGATTCCATACAAATGTCCTCAAAATAACATGATAACATGAATTGCAGAAGTTTCCTATTTTACACTACTGGCTATATAATAGGAGGGAAACACATGGTTTACCAATACTTTGCATGCAAATTTTTGATCAAAAATACTAATAAAGAGAAATTATTTAAGAACCTGTATTTTTTTTAGAAAGCATTTCAAGAAATTTATGCTGTACTGTATTTCAAGCTTTTCGAGCAATACATGTTGTATATACTACACACTGTAGTGTAAATAGGAAAAAAATGATACCTTGCTATCTTAAGTGAGAAAGAAGCAAAGTCAATAGGGAAGGCACACACACAGAAGAGAAAGGGAAACAAAGATTGAATTTATGTTGTCAATTGAATTGAGCTTGGGATGATCAGCTTCCGGCCTCATAGTGTAAGAAAAAGGGAAGAATGTAAATATATTTTACCATCAGTAAATAATGCCTTTTATGGTATGTATGTATGCATTTTGCCATCTGACATTGCTTTTCAGAGAAGAGCTCATAGGAACATTTAATGCAGCATTACTACTGCTGTCCTCAGCACTGTTTACAAATGTGCCGTCTGTTCTTCAGTTGATGGGTGCATTGAATACTTGATGAATTTCAGTCCTGCTAAAGTTTATCTGACTTGGGCATTCTCTAGTGACATAAGACAGAGAGTTCCTTGATTCAAGGCTGATTTTTGTTCTAGATTGAGCTATAAGGGTGAAGTTACTTCCTTCAACCTAAGTTTTTATTTGTTTAAAGGATGAGTCCAAGGGGGGAGGGCAGGGACTTGGTATAGTCTCCTAACTGGTGCCCTTCAAATATGTTGGAATTAAAGGCCATAAGAGTTTAAAGGAGGCCTGAAGTAAGGGGGCAGAGATTATGTTAATGATTTAAGATGAATTGTTTTTGTGCTGCTTTTCTACAAATTGATAGGCTCTGCCATCCCCAAGATAACTAGAGGATTGATGAAGCTGCCATATAATCGAGTTAGACCTTTGGTTTATTTTGTCCAATGGTGTCCATGCTAGCATTCTTTCAGACATGAGATTCTTTTTAGTTTAAAACATTCATTTAAGAGACCGATTCTTTATACTTTGCCATGCATTTTTGCAGTGTCATCCTGCTGCTGCAACTCACCTTGTCAGACTGCATCCCATTAATTGAAAGACAATTATCAGTAGTAACCAAACCTGATGTCTTTCAGAAGTTTTAGATTTCCACTTATCTCCAGCTAACATATCTAATGGCAAAGGTAATGGAAGAGTACTCTATGGCAACATCTCTTAGGGCTTCAAATGGGCTTTTCTTGGACTGTACAATAAGATTTGAATATGTACTTATTTACTGCAACTTTGTAGGCTTTTCCATGCTTTTCTCCCTATTCACAGATATAATTAGGAAGCCTGTTTCATTATTTCATTCAAATCCAAGACATTGAATATCCAAATAACAAGGGCATGAAATCAAACAGATAATTTGCTCATTCAGTCACATATATATTGAGGTCTACCCATTCATTTTTGTATATGTGGAACCTAGTCATAAATATGTGTATCGTGAACACCAGAAACTGTTTAGAAACACTGATAAAATACATGTTAGCAGCAATTTGCATGTAATGTGACAATAAAAAGAATTTTAATACCTCCTCAAAAGATGGGGTTCCCTTCTCCCATTTAATCCAATTACCTAATGTGCAAATTGTGTTTATCCTAGTATATAAAACAAAAGTGGTTTTATTTTATAAATGGTATTTCATAGAATTTTTTTTAGAGATGCAATTAAAGCATTTATTTTTATTAACAATGTTTTCCAGAATATAAGTATCATTAAATGAAATTATTTTAGTGGTTATTATATGACTTGTTTTCCCTCTCCTCTTCATCACATTTTAATTTGTTTTGTAATAATCACATTTTGTTTAAAACATATTAGTTAAGGAAGGCATTGAAGGAATACAGGTAGACAAATGTGACCATATTAATGCCATAAGTTCCCAATCTGATATGATCATAGGTGGGGAACTTTGCTTCTGACTCTCCCCTTTCTCTCCTAGCACAGCAATGTGTGTTTCAGTCAACAAAGGTTGTAATGTGATCCAAATGTTACATGTCTAAATTTCCTTTAGTCAGGGACTAAAGCCATTGAGCTGAGCATGTCGTAGATTTCATGGTAGAACAAGTTTCTTATGTGAAGGCTTTTAGCCATTGCGGAAACTATATATTCTGTTCCATCTAACTAAAGAACTCCCTAGTGAATAAATATGCATTTAAATATTTAAGTGTTTAAATATTGAATACTCTGAGGTTTGGATGATTGCTAAAATATTTTATCAGAAGAAGTTTGAAATTTGATGTGTATCTTTCATTGTCCTTTTTGTCAGCATTTGTCAGATTTGACAAAACTAGGCTGACATCTGTGAAACTTCCCTTGATAACATACATCTAAAAGAACAAATGTATCTTCTTTAAAACATAAAAGATTTATTTTCCAGCTTATTATTAATTTTGAAGTTCTTGCAAGTTGGAGATGCCAATTAGTATTTGTTGCCATTTACACATTTCAGCAAATATAAAAATTTCAAATCATGTGGATTGAATTTAATCTTTTATAAAACGTCAAAGTTTTTTTTAAATTAAATGATCAAATTTGTTCCAGAAAATTTAAATGAAGGAATTCTGGATGCTACCAGTGAAATAATTATACAGATGCAGTTATTTAAAGTCACAATCATCTATTTTGCTGTGGATTTATTTTTTGGGGGAGAAGGGTTTTTCATCTGGGAATTTTAGTTCTATTTTGTTTTATCTCTAGAGTGTTGGAGACTTGATTTTGCCTGAAATATTGGGCAGTAATGTGTGTTCATCAATATTTCCCATCTTCTCAATAACATAAGGTAGGAGAGGTAGTAATACTGACTGAAGATCTCCTTATCAGAAGTACGAGTCATTTTTGAGGAACTGGAATTAAAAACAAACTGCTTTCATGAATCAAAATACTGTTATGTTTTTGTTGTTTGCTGAGTTGCTCACATCTGTTTGAGCATCAGAGTAACATGTATCCTGAGGGGAGAAAACAACTATGATGTAATGTAGGCCCGTGAATTTTTCAAGCTACACGGTGATGCACTCCTGAGAATATAATCAAACCATTAGTACATCATGGAGAATTATTGGTTCCAAAGAGATACCCTTGAGAGATGAAGTCTTGTAATGAGAAAGTGGCAACGTTGTTCTAGTACTTGTTGTTTTTTTGAAATGGCTAAAATACCTGCAATGATTTATACCCAATTGAGCTTTGCATTCCATCTGATAGGGTAAATGTTCTCAAGCCATTTATCATCAGTAGCTTTTCCAGATCTCCAAGGACTACATGGTGTATATTTACCTTAACTTGGTTAGTCAAAGAAAATAAAATAAGAAAGCAAGAATAATTTATGACGGGGTGTGATGATAGCAAAAGGTAGAAACCAAACATAATTTTTACATTTTTTTAAGCCTGATGGCATTTACTGCTAATAAAATATATATCACTTAACTGTATGGTTTTCAAAAATATAATAATTGAGATCATTGTGGAAAAATACTAATCTGTATGGGTTTATATTAGTCCTAAGAATTGATATGGATTGGCAATGGGGTGGGGAAATGGACTTCTATCCACTTTTGTGATTAGCCATGCCTAAGATTGTAAGAACAGGCATCTGGTCTTAAGTGCCCTGGGTGATCTTGAGTTTGCCTTTTAAAACATAGCTGTGTAACAAAGTGTAATTTGTAACCGAGGCAGCATTCTAAAGATAGTTGGCCACAGAGTGTGAAGCCTCTGGAATGATCTTCTTCAAAATTGGGAGGACCTACTTAAGCTTTTGCATGTTTTTATAGATTTATATCCTGTCTTACGAATATTGTAGTATGTAAATGTGGAATCCTTGTTCAGTGGGTGGTAGTTTTGACCGGGATTGGCTATTTTATACCAAACTGTTCATTTTAATTTCATTAATCATGTAGGATAGCGGATTTACATTTATGTAGTGGGTATGTTTCAGTCTACCTTTTCTTCAAGGAACCAGAGCACTATCCATTGTTTTCTTTGCTTTCTGTCTTTATCCTTCTGAGAATGATTGATCTGTGCCCATTGACAAGATTATGATTTATTTATTCGTTCTTTAAAAGTAATGCTTCTTAGGTAAGGAGTGCTGATACAGTTCATCACCTAACTATGTGCTCATGTATCTGTCTGTCCATCCATCTTCCATTTATCTAGTTATCATTTATTTATTAGTAAATCACATTTGTAAGTTGTCCACTCAGAACAATTTTGAGCATAATATAAAAAAAAACAGTACAATAATCAAAATCATGAAAAAGGAAAGGACAAAAGATATCCAAACAGAGAGACAGCTGATACAGTAGCAGAAGTAGAACCATCCCAACATGGTTCACAATGTACCTTAGCTCAACGCTTAAGCTTGGATTATACTTCTTCATCACTGCACTTCAGGGAATGTACCCATCTGTCATTTGGGAATGGTTGCATAGATATATTGTCTTACATATTGGCAAAAAAATCAGAAAATAAAATACAAGCTGAATAGTCAAGACCTTGTTGATGATCCAAGCTCTGTAAAGAATCTTGGAATACTCATCTCTACTGATCTAAGTGCTAGAGCCTAATAACCAAAAAGGCATTAAGAGTTGTTAACCTAATCCTACGTAGCTGTTTCTCTGGTAATATCACACTACTAACTAGAGCATACAAAACATTTGCTAGACCAATACTCAAATACAGCTCATCAATCTGGAATCCACATTACGTATCTGATATTAGCACAGTTGAGAAAGTCCAAAAATATTTCACAAGAAGAGTTCTCCACTCCTCTATTCGTTGTAGAATACCTTATGCCACCAGACTTGAAATTCTAGACCTAGAAAACCTTGAATTACGCCTTCTTCGGTCTGATCTAAGTATGGTATATAAAATCATACATTGCAACGACTTACCTGTCAATGAATACTTCAGCTTCAACCATAACAACACAAGAGCACACAATAGATACAAACTCAAGATTAACCACACCAAACTTGATTGCAGGAAATACGACTTCAGCAACAGTGTGGTCAATGTCTGGAATATTCTGCCTGACTCTGTGGTTTCTTCCCCAAACCCCAAAAACTTTAACCTTAGACTGTCTACTATTGACCTCACCCCTTTCCTAAGAGGTCTGCAGGGGACGTGCATAAGCGCACCAACGTGCCTACCATCCCTGTCCTATTGTTTCTTTTATTTTTCTTATATGTACCCATTTCATGTATTCATAACTATGTATATACTTATATATATTATCTTGTAAGCAATTGACAAATCAAATAAATAAATAAAAATAAATAAATATATATTTGTGCAAATGTAATATTCTGACTAGGGGGCGCTCAAACAACAAAGCACAGAACAGGAAGTTGGATCAACACATTAGCCTGCAGGATGCACACCTCCACACAACTGACAGTTGGGATTTGGGAGGTCTGTGTGTCAATTATTTGCAATCTATACTTATCCATCAGTCCCTTTGCAGCGTAGGCATGCAGCGATGCTTACATACAATTGTAGGTAACTCCAAATGAAGCTTAAGGGAAGGGATCTCATCTAAAGGGAGGCTTATCTAAAAGAGAGTAGGAGTGGGCTGTTTGGATCTCTGGGAGCTGGCTTGTCAGAGGGCAGATTGAATAGCAGGAAGGCACATTTGCTGGGTCTCATCAGATGACATCATTTAATAGGTGGATATGAAGCCCAACAACTCTTATCAGATTGTACTGGATGTGTAGACACTATAGGTTGATACCTCAGGTAACGAGGTCCTATGCCATTAAGAGTGTCACAGATGACAACCAACAATTTGAATTGTACTTTGATGCCTACAGATAATTATTGCAGCTTACATGGCAGAAGTATTATATGGACACATCATGGTATGCCCATAATGGCTCATGTGACCACATTCTGGACCACTTGAAGTTCTTTGAGTGATAGTTAAGAGCAGCCTCATGTAGAGCATATTGACATAATCCGTAAAGCAGTGGCCTTATGTTGTCCTCTTTCTTCCTCCTGTTGTTACTTTGGAATGCTATATATAGTTGCCTAATGGTTGTTTCTAACTTAGTTTTCTAGCTTTCTTTGACTAGAAGTGTGAACAGCTTCCTTAATGTATAATATTGTTTACTTCCAGCCATATATAGTAGTGTAGTAATTAACTGCTGAGAGAAAAGTTCTTTTGGTTGTCTCTAACTTTACAGGCAGATGTTCTACGGATAAATTAATATGTCAGACCCTTATGTTGTTCTGTCACAGTTCCTTTAAATCAGTTTCTTTTATTGAACTCAATATGAAAACTTATTTTGATTGAATTGTAGTTTAAACATTAGATTTATGTGATGTCTTCCAGACAGCAAAATCTATAAAAACCAAATAAACTGTGTTTTCTGTATTTATTGACACACTCCCAACCAATCAGGATGAAGAAAAAACAATTCTAACATAGCATAAGGCTAGCTCCAAATTTAAAACAGAAATGGCTATGAAAGCCTGAGACACAGATGAACCCAATACACAAGCCTGATGATGGCAGATGAGCTTCTGCCTAAACGTCACTACAACTTTAAAAGCACAACTATAATGACATGGGAAAATACCCGAACAAAGCTGAATACCATATAAATATATATATATGCAGGTCTTGGTGTGTTCGGGTCTTTTCCCGTATAAGATTGAGACTATATGGGCAACGTTTCGACGAGATCTCACTTGCCATCTTCAGGCTGGTGCTTTCGGCTTTGTGCTTGTGTGAGCAAAGCATGATCTGAGCTGCTGTCTCCCTATATATACTGGTGGGGAGGTTGGCTGTGTTGTCATCTCTTGATTGGTTGATGGAGTTGATGTTTGCAGATTGGCTGGCTTTTTCTTAAGAACATGTGTGGCTGAGATATTGGCTGTATGTCTATCAGCCTCCTGTGTTGTAACGACTTGGGTAATCGGCTGTGTGAGACCTTCTGAGTTCTATTGTTTTGACATCCTGGGTCTTGTGCTGTAATCTCCTGGGTCGTAATGACCTGGATAATGGGCTGTGTGATGACCTTCTTCTAATCTTGTGACACCCTGGGTCTTGTATTGTAATCTCCTGGGTCATTGGTTGTGTTGCAACATCTTGAGGTTTTGTAGTGTAGCCTCCTGAGTTCTGTGATGTGATATCCTGAGCGGGTGGCTGTGATGTGACGTTCCAGGTTTTGGTTTGGCTCCGAGTTTGAGGCCTGGCTCTGTGTTCATGGCATATGTCAGTTTGCTTGGTTTGGGGTTCAGAGTGTGTGGCAGCATGGTCTGGTTTCTGGTTTCATCTATGGGGTGGGTTTGGGTTTGAATCTGGTGAGGGAGATTGGTGGTGGCATCCTGTGTTGTTTTGGGTCCAGTGTTGGTTTTCGTGGCTGGGACTCATTTGTTGATAAGGGCTAGTTTCCAAATGTCTGGTAGGTGGGAAGCATCGTCCCGTTTGTTCATGTTATAGGGGTGTTTCTCTATTTTGATGGCTTCCCTGATTATTCTCAATCTTACACGGGAAAAGACCCGAATGCACCAAGACCTGCATACCTGTACCTGTGAAAATCTACGAAAACAAAAATGTGTGTGTGTGTGTGTGTGTGTGTGTGTGTGTATACACACACACACACACACATATATATATATACATATATATATATATATGAGAAACACTGAGACAAAGTCAAAGCCTAGGCAATTTCAAGCACATTGCATATATGACCAAATTATTAACTGTACCTTAAATTTTAATGAGATCTGACTTTGATTAATAGATATTCTCCTTTTGCCTTGCTTGCAGTTTTAATTAGTCTTTTTAAAATTAAACTTATTAATGAAACAAAAAGATTGAATCCCTTTAAACTGAGCTCCCTGCCTGAAATCTTGTCATGTACTTCTGCTTTTATCATGATCCTGTATGACACCTTTAAAAATGAACTAATTATCATCTAAGCATTTTTATATTAATATTGATTTGAATTTATGTATTTTATTTTTAAGACTCTCCAACAACTTGGAAAACGCATAAGAGAATGAGCGTGCTGCTAATTGAAGCTTTTTATGGCGGTTCACATAAGCAGCTCATGGACCTTCTCCAAGAAGAAATAGGAGGATGTGTCCTTTTTACTCTTCCGGCAAAGAAATGGCACTGGAGGGCCAGAACTGCAGCTCTCTACTTCCTGCAGAATGTACCAGCCAGTGCTGATTACAGGTAAAGAGAGCTATGAACACCTTTCTAATGCTAAATGTGGAATTTCAGATTGAGTCATAACACAATTCAGTAGTTTCTGAGGTCACCCAGAGACAACATCCGGGCTAAAAGATTGATAGGCCCAGTAGTTCCGAGAATGTCTTCAGTTTCAGTCTTAAGGTACTTGATTGAAGAACATTTCACAGCAAGGATGTGAATAAAATGCAGAATAAAATACAGGAACTTTTGAGCAGAGATGACTGATGGCTGTGCTTTTAGGGCAGGGGTGCTGATACGTGGCCCTTTTATGACTTGTGGACTTCAGCTCCCAGAATTCCTGAGCCAGCCATGGGCTTAGTATAACAAACTTGTTTTTTTGTTTAGGCAGCAGAATTTCTTTTAATCTTCAACATCTACCTTGGCATCAAAGAAATCATTTTTATCTGAGACATAACAAGCAGTGTAAGGTCAGGCAATATATCGAGAGAACCAAAAGGGAAGATTCCCATATGCCATTAAAACATGTTTTATTGTTGATCCAATGCATTTTGAAGTTAACCTTTTATCAAGGGCACAGTGTTTGCACTGGTCAGTTTTAATTAAATGAAATGCCTTTCTAGAAATAGAAAGATTTTGCTATCCTGCAAAGGTTGTGAACAGGAGACAGTAGGGAAACTCTAGATCTAGGTCCATCGGTCCAAAAAGGTCTCCTATGACCCAGCTAAGTATATTTCTCTTGGTGTTGGCCTACACAGATAGACCTCTAGAGATAATCTTTGTAGATGGATTGACTCATTTACTAACAATAAGGACTTAAAGACTTTTCAGCAAAAGACGCCAAAACGCAAAAGGAAATGTGATGGAGTTCCTTCTAACCAACCAGATCCCATTTAACAATTCTGTTTGGAACTTAATATTAGGTCTAAAGCCAGATTAGAATGGATTTGAAGTATCTGTATCTTTAGGAAAACCTCCATCTGGGTTTTGTGTTCAAACAATTTCCCCCAGTATACTAAATATTCTCTTAATACTATATTAGCTCAAAACAATTCAGTGTTAAGGTTAAGATAAAGCAACCTATTATCCTATTGAATAGGGAAGATAATTTTTCCTATTAGGCAGAATTAGATAGTGGTTTTCAGGCAGTGGATATTGAGGTCAAAATAGAAATAGTAGCAAAACATTTGGAGGAAAAAGTTATATCTGACATGCTGCTTGCTTGGTTCTACCTAAAGTAATGCATTGCTCCTATGGTGGGGGTTGTCTCTGTGCCAGTGTTAAAAGAAGATTCATCTATTAAGTGTGATCAGGTGTTCTATATGAAATATGACAAAGAAAATATTTAGTCCTTAAGCAGCAAAATTCCATCGGCTGGAATTAGGGTTAGGGTTAGGCCAGTAATTTCTTCTGACAACCGGTTCTCACAACTGCTTAGAATGTTAATAACCGGTTCTAGCGAATAGGTGCGAATCCCACCCTTGCTTGGAAAATTGGAGACTCAGGGAATGTACTCATTTTATCCCAAAATTGTAGCTTTTGCCTCTGATGAGTTCAATTTAGCTTGAAGAGTTATCATTTTTAACTCTTCCTTTAAATAATCAGGTCTACCTATGCATGTCCAAAGCATGTTTTCCTAACTTAAGGAGACCATATGTTTCAACTGATGGACTTTTTGTATTATGTTTTATGTCTTCATTTCCCATTACTAAATGTTTTCAATTTTTATTTATAATGTATGTCAGACTTTTCACTGTCCAATAAATCTGGCTGAGAAGAAAATGAGCCCTTTTACTATTTAGGGCATCTGTGTATGTATTGATATTTTAAATTTATTTATTAGAACATATTTTATATATTTCTCAGATAAAGACTCCCAGAGTTGCTTCCTAGCTTTATAGTTGCAGCACAGAAAGACACAACATAAAAAGAATAATAAATTGGGAAGGAGAATGAAAACTCAGATGCTAAGTTCTTGAAACTTATAATTTATTGCTTTTGTATTCCTTCCTTTGCATGAAATACAGTCCGATGGGTGGGGTTATTTTATTTCTCCACAACTCTAGGAAACATGCTTTGCAACAAGAACTACCAATAAATTATATCTCAATAATGTTCCACTATTATAGCAATATCACTTAGACTTATATACTACTTCACAGTGCTTTTACAGCCCTCTCTAAGTGGTTTATACAGTCAGCCTATTGCCCCCAACAATCTGGCTCCACATTTTACTGACTTGGGAAGGATGGAAGGCTGAGTCAAACTTAAGCTGCTAAGAATTGAACTCCTGGAGTGAGCACTGAGTTAGCCCTGCAGTATCCTTCTCTATCCTTCTCTAAGCCTTCTCTGTGGGGGCACCCGCCCTTTGGAACGGGCTGCCCCCGGGGCTACGAACAACCACTGACCTGAGGGCGTTCAGACGTGACCTGAAGACCTAGCTTTTTGAGCAGGCCGGCCTGAGCTGACTCAAATGGGATTTTAAATAAGGGGTTTTAGATTAGTTTGGTTGGGGTACGAAAGTTTTAATTTATTTTAATCGGGGTTTTTAGATTTTTATTTGGGCAGCCCATAATTTAATTCTTTTTTAATCGTATTTATATCTGTGTTTTGTATGTATTTTAGTTGGCTGTTCATCGCCCTGAGTCCTTCGGGAGAAGGGCGGTATATAAAATTATGAAATAAATAAATAAATAAGTCAATGCTCTATTTTGTTCCTGTTATAGGATGCATGCAACAACAACAATAAATTTTATTGATTAGTTGTTTGACCATATGAAAAACTTATAACACCAATACAGAGAAAAATAGCAGGACATATTCATCCTGTCTCTTACTGTTAGCATACAAAGAAAGAAAGCAAAGCAGAAAGCCATTTTTTCATTTATTGGAAACACAGTTACTGAGCAAGCTAATAACTAACCACAATTTTCAATCCTGCATTTAATTAGCTTTCTTAAGCAAAGGTTTTTGAAACAGATGATATTTTCCTGTTTTATTTTATTTTTTAAAATACTTGTATTTGCTTCCAAAATAACTCTCATTTCTCTGTGATGAGATCAATATATATTGGTTGTCCAAGTTTGAGATCAATTATTTTGTGATCTAGGCTTCTCACATGTTGCTTCTAATTCTAAGAGTGGAAAGAGTTTTTGATTAGGTCAAATTTTGCATGTGTGAAGCAGAATAAGACTCTTTATTTAAAATGCAAAGTGTCTATTCCTTGAGTATTTTTTAGTTCTTTTAATGTCATATATATATATTCAGAAGAAGGTGATTAAGTGAGGATTTTGATTTGTTTGGCTTTTGAAACTATCCTGTTTACTTGGACTATGTATGACACAAGATTATGCATTTTTTCTACATCACAACCCTCCAACCTGTTGCAGTGTTATCTCAGTTCCTTCAAGTTCAACAGCCCAAGCTGTCCAGAGCTAGTTGCTTTAAGCTAATCAAGACATATCTCATAGGCATACACCTCATTAGCTTACTGCACAGTTACTGTGACCTAAAATAACTTAATCCCAATTTGTTAAATAACCTGCATTTTAAAAGAAAGTTCTAGAACCTTGTAAACTTATTTGAAATTACCAAACTTGCAATCTGTCATGTAGTTCTGTTCAATATAGCACTCAGAAACATGGAAAAATTAAAAAAGTTCAACATTATGAAGCACTAATGATACTACTTTTTATTTTGTTATTGATAATAGACAAGACGACATAGTTTTGTGTTGGTGTTGTCTTTATAAGCATGTGGTTGTCGTAGTCCATCTGCAATTAAAACATTGAAGGTCCCATTAATTTTGGGGGAAGAGCTAAGCATCTGTTTTATATTTGCTTACTTATATCTGTAGGTCTTCCATGAGCTAATCTTTGCTTGATCACATGTGATGGTGGTAGAGGTAGTGATAATTAGCAATAATAAATGCTTGGGCTATGCCTGCTTTTTAGTTCTGGGCTTAAACTGCCTTTGTGATTAGCTTTTTTTATTCATTGTTGATTCTGGAGTATGTAATGGTGAGCTTCCTAAAATCCTTAATTGGGTGGCATACAAACTTTAGTAACTAAGCAAATAAATAAAAACATAGCAGTTTGATTTCAGTTCCAGAAAGGTGCTTTGGGACATACATAAGTGCAAATATAGCACCTGTTTGCAGCAGTTTAAAGTAGTACTGCACAGCCCTAATTAATGGAATATAAGCAGTGGTGGGATTCAAAAATTTCTACTACCTGTTTTGTGGGCATGGCTAGGTGGGTATGGCTAAGTGGGTGTGGCCATGTGACTGGGTGGGCATGGCTTTTTTTGCTTTTTTGCACCCCCCCAATTTTTTGGGTCTTCTGGGCCTCAGAGGAACCTCTGGGGGGTGTCTTTTGCTCCCTGAAGGTCCCTAGGGCTCAGGATGAAAAATAATTTAAATAAATTTAAATTAATTTAATTTAAATTATTAATTTAATAATTTAAAAAATAATAAAAATAGACTGGAGTCTAAGCAGAGAGATGCCTTATTAAAATACACATTGAGTAACCCATCTGTTCTTCAGATTTAAATCTTCCTTTAAGCTTAGCACGAATCTTACTATTTGCTGAGCAAAAGACAATAGGTTTGTTTCTTATATATTTAAGTCTCCTGACTTACAATTATTCATTATTATGTCATAGTGCAATATGAAGGACTATCTTTAAAAGTTTGGGAGTGAAAGTATTACATAGCATGTGACATGGTGCTTCTATACAATATTTCATAGTCCAACAGTTTAATGTTTTCTAAAATCCGTGGCAACCCAGGCAGCAAGTTTCGTATGAATGTAGCCTGTGGAAGATGATATCAGTAGATAATATACATTCAGTTATTTCCTGAAAGGAAGAAACAGTATTGGAAAGATATAGATTAAATAGTCTGAATTTTCAGGAAAATTAATATGGATGTCAAGTCAATGGGAAGAAAACAAGAGATTGCAAATGGTAATCATGTGACATTGTATTTAACAACAATGTGGAATTAGCTTAATCGTGGCAACCTGAAATGCCAGGATGGCCCCTGCTAAATGACACAGTCCCTTGACATTGCATTTCATGGCTTAGTGATGGAAATTCTAGTCCCAATTACCATCGTTAAGTGTGGATTATTGAGGATTACCTGTAGGTGCTTCTTAAAAATAAAATCTAATAATCCAAAACTCTCCTGAATTTTTTTGGTTTTATTGCCTTCCAGAATGTCAGGAAGAAAGGCACCCCTTGAATCTTTTGATGTCGGCTATATCAGAGGGTAGGAGCCACCATAGAGATTCATGAACTCCTAGCGTAATATTTTTACTTTTTTTATAGTAATGAAACATTACAAGTGAAAAGATAAAAATGAATACAAGCTAAAACAAAAACAGAAAATAAAAAGTGCAGAAGAGAATAAATGGAAAAGAAAAAATATTGTAAAGAAAAAGAAAAGTTCATAAAGAAATTACTTTCCTCTTCATCACAAATTTTTAAGAAATCAGTAGCTTATCACTTTCTCTTAAAAACAACAAAATATCTCTTCTTCCTGTATCTCATCTCTTATATATGAATAAATCCTTAAAGCCTTGTTCAGTTTTTGTTAGCAAAGTTGCTAAGGGTTGCCAGAGATGATAATGTATTTATTTTAACATTCATCATATAAACCAACTTTATATTCCTTCCTTTTAACAGTCTTGATATTTAATTCCTACAAATAATGTCCTAGAACCTGATTTCTATCAATTTCTTTTGTTCCTTTTCACAAAAGTCTTCAAAACCTATCAAGTACAAATCTAAATCTCATAAAGGAAAATTATCCATTCTTTTGGTTTGTTATTTGCATATTCATTATTTAACAGAGTTGCTTTCAGTTCACTGTTTCTTCCTAAAAGCCCCTGAATATGTCTCAATCGTCTGAATGTATGTAGGGTGATATTCAGCATCTCCAGCTGTGTGAACTGGAAGAGTAAATTCTATTTGAAGCAATCTTAGAGATATTTGGGCACCAAGCCATAAATGGCTTTATATGTCAAACCATCACTTTGAATTGAATCCAGAAACCTATAGGTAGTCAGTGCTTAGCTTAGAGGCAAGAGGATGATTGCTGATAATTCTGTGAGCTTGTAGCAGTCTATATAAAAGGTAACTAGCAACTGCTGAACAGACCATTCTTTGCCCATTGCCATCAACTGGAACTACCTACAACAAGAAACAATAAAGCCATTAGAGAACATTGCCCAGTACCTTAACACCATTATATCTTTTCATCTTCAAGATGTTTAGTTTACTTTACTTTATTGTCATTGTACAACAAAATTAAATGCCATCTTATAACTATAAACATAAAACACAAATACACATCCTTCACATTCTATACAATTGAATTGAAAACCCCTGATATTACATTAATATTGCACAGTAGAATTCAATATAGTTACTGCTCTATGTTACTTAACTATGTTGAGTTGTCAAAGAGAAATTCCAATGCACAAAATTCTTAAAGTAAGTTGCAAATTTTTAGATGAGACTCAGGGAATGAACAAATGGGATACATCACAGAATATGTATATTCCACAGAATGAGTGCTGAAGGTTATTGTGATGTTGAAAAATAGTTATAATAGTTTATTTTAATATCTAGCCATGAATCTTGATTATCTGAAAATAAGCTGAACCCATGAACAACTTAGAAATAAAATAAATGCAAAACAGTTTAAAAGGATCAAGTATAGCAACTGAAAGTAATAAATGTAGAAACACTGAATAGTAATGCATGATTTCATTACATTTTATGGCTGAGTAAATACCTATATACATTATATAGATGGCACATGTAATGCACTTAATGAAAAACATAACAATTCCCTAGAATCTTTCAACATCTAAGAAACAAATCTTCTGAAGTCTACAAAATAAAAATCACAAAGCTTTCATTTACTCAGTAAGACTAAGACTTTTTTTTCAAAAAAAAAAAAATCAACAAAACTTTACCACGTCAGCAGTGACTATAAATATATAAAAGTTCTGAGTTGTAGCTCCAGTTGTTGCTTGATTATCGGAGTAGGAAACCCAGAAATAGATATGATGAGCTAGGAGTATATACACTTTTTCAAATGGTTCTTAATATCATTTATGCTCAGAGACATATAACAAAAGGCTCTCATCAGTATGCAATGATTCTTTAAATTACTCAATTTAATATTGATGCGGATATGACTAAGGGACACAATTTTCAGACCTAATAAAGAAATACCTTTAACTAATAGTTTCCATCCAATATGAATTATGACAAAGATGAAAACCATAAGAAACATCTGATCTAACACAATTTAAACTCAGTTGGGATAGATGCAAGCAATTGTGATGTTGTGGTTTTATTGTATTATTCTTGTAATATCCTTCTCTCCCTGCTTCCCCAAATAAGCTGGTAATCTAGCCAGATCCTTAGATCTGTATTATAGGCAGAATTTACTTCTATTCAGCACCTATAGTTTAGGAGTAAGAGGACCATGCTTAAATAATCACACAAAATATATATTTGACATTATTATAATCTCTCTAATGTTATCAAGATATTCCTTTTTTGATTATCCCTATATTACCTAATATAGGAATGGTGAAAACATCAATCAACCTTCTCTGCCTGTATTTCCTTGCCAGGTGACAAATGTGTTCTTAAAATATTTTTGTACCTTGTTAGACATGGTGAAATCTTCTTATCTTTTTGACACAAACATTTTAGAGTCAATCTCTGTGGTTACACCAGATTTTTTTAAAATTTCAAACATCGTGTGAATAAAAAAAATTCTAGCATAATAGGAAGTTTTTTCTGCTTTGTAATGTTTATGAAGTTTGCATCGCCAATATGTTTTGCTTTTCATTCTTAGTTTTTCAGTGATTTGTACTGAACTCCAATTAGAATGGGTTATTCCTAACTTACAGTAATTACTTTAAAGTTTTTTGGACTTATACTTTGTTGTAAAAGAAATCTGCACACTGTACAAATGGAACAACAAACCTTTAAGGGGAAATGTGTAGGGGAGGTTACATAGGAAAAAATGTAAAGAAACCTTGTCATATTTTAACTGAAAAGCTACCATCTGCCAACATTTTTATGAAACAGAAAGTATATTAATTCAAAGTGAATGTTAAGTTTATATTGAAAGTCATCCTAAATAATTTTCAGGTTTCTTACTTGTCCCCCCTCCCCTCATTTTTCCAATGCAGCATTAGTGGACAGAATTGCTGAACTTATAGTTTGACTGTAGAAATCTCTAAATCACCAGATTGTGGCAGTATTATTATGCATCAGACAAAGTTGACCAAGGTTGTTCTCATATGTAATCATATTATTATCAGGTTGTTTAGATAAGAAACAAATATTGTTGATGTACTACTGCCTTGTTTATGAATCTCCTTGGTAGATTGGAAAGATGGCATTGGAAAGATCAAGGTTTATTGTTGTAAGATTTCTGATATCCATGATTCTCATGGATCAGCAGTTCTGTGATGATCCGGGGTGTGGCAAAAAGCCAACACAGTCAGATAAGCAATAAGAGTCCCTTTATTATCTCCAACTTTTCCATCAATGTCCAGGTTACCTTCTGGCTGGAGAAAAGCTCTCCCAGGAACAGCCTTTGACTGTAGAAAATTAAGTCCAAAACATGAGCAACACAAACTGTAACTTAATGTCCAAACAAGCCAAATTGAAGTAATTAGTTTGGCAGGACAGGAGCAAGAATTTCAGACTTGAAGACATGGCAAAACTCACACAGTTGGGAAGATGCCAGGAACACAGATAAGCCACGGGATAAAGTCACGCTTGTTCCCAGCAGCCTGCCGCACACAGCCTGCCTTTCTAATCAACTGTCTTCCCAGCTGTGGCTAATGAAGGGAATCAGGACCCTTTCCTCCCCCGTAAGCCACGCAACCCACATTGCACTCTTCTCCGTTCCTCCCTGTGTGCCCTAGGATGAAGAGGGGGTGGGCCAGGTTCTTCCTCTGAATTCCCTCTCCCTTGTTCTATCTCTCCCTGCCCTACCCAGCTGGATTTTGCCCTTCCCCTGCCTCCTCCACAGCCAACGGAGCCACACTCCCATTCCCTATCAGCTGTCCGGCTTTCTCCTCAGATTCAGGCTCTGACAGGGGCATGACAAGTTCTCATACATCTATCATATCTACACATGGGGGGGGGGGGGGAAACGACATCTGAAGACAGTTTTGAGTTGATCTTTCATATGTTGATAATTTCTAAACAAACATTCATTTGCTGGCTGCTATAGTTTAGGCCCCATTTTGAATTACCTTCTCTGGAAAAGTCTAGGAATGGCACACATCAAAGAGTGCCCAATGCCAGTCTTGTCCAATTGTCTGGGAAGTGGTGACTTCACCCAAAAGATACAGTAGATGTATAAACGGCATTTAGATTAACATTGACATTCTGTACTTCTTCTTATCTCATTAAACCTGGACTTTTTATTGATGGTGAAATTGTACTTGTAAAAAGTACCTTTGATATAGTTTCAAGGTGAACAATATTACTTTAACTAGTTTCTGGGCTGTTCATTGTTTCCCTTTCTTCTCAACTTTGTGTCTTAGTGATGGGATTTTTTTAAAAAAACACTAATATATGCAGGTAGTCCTTGACTTACAACCTTTTTTTAGACATTGTCTGAAGTTACAGCACCAAAAAAGTGACATGACCATTTTTCACATGATTATTGTAGCATCCCATGGTCACATGATCAAAATTCAGACACTTGCCAACTGATATGTATTTCTCCTAATTTCAGTGTCCCAGGGTCATGTGATCACTTTTTGTGACCTTCGGACAAGCAAAATCAACAGGGAAGCTGATTCATTTTATGACTATGTTACTAACTAACAAATGCAGTAATTCACTTAACAACTGGGGCAAGAAAGGTTGTAAAATAGGGCAAAACTCACTTAACAACTGTTTTGTTTTGGTCTGATCTAAATATATTATATAAAATTATACATTGCAATGTCCTACCTGTCAATGAATACTTCAGCTTCAACCATAACAATACAAGAGCACACAACAGATACAAACTCAAGGTAAACCATACCAAACTTGATTTCAGGAAATATGATTTCAGCAACAGAGTGGTCAATGTTTGGAATACTCTACCTGACTCTGTGGTTTCTTCCCCAAACCCCAAAAACTTTAACCTTAGACTGTCTACTATTGACCTCACCCCTTTCCTAAAAGGTCTGTAGGGGGCGTGCATAAGCAAACCAACGTGCCTACTGTCCTTGTCCTATTGTTTCTTTTATTATTCTTATATGTATCCATTTCATGTATTCATAACTATGTTTATACTTATATCTGTTATCTAATAATTGCTTGACAAAAATAAATAAAATAAAAAAAAACCAAAAAAACCCAACTGCTTTGCTTAGCAATGGAAATTTTGGGCTCAATTGCGATCATAAATTGAGACTATCTGTATCAGATTTGGCTGATCATTATATCCTAGCCTGAAGTAAGCAAAGTCATTAGGAGCAGATTTTTGTTATTTTTTGTGATAGGATGGATAGGCTCCCATGAATCTCAAATGCTGACCAATTTGTCCAAGACCCTGCAAAGGCTGTTGCCACAGCAGCATCTCTGCAGAGACAATTTTGTCATCATTATAAACAGATGAGGATGTGAGGAATTTGGATATTGAAATCAGAAACAGATCATCTTCGGGAGTAGGGAAATAGTGGGAATGAAACAGATTGTGTGGCCTGGCCTATACAGTTTCTTGCCATTTGGGAATAGCTTTGGAATCTTTGTAGTCCAAAACCCAATAAGTCATCAGTTTGCCAACCCTTGAATTAACTACACTAGGTGCTATGGTGACTTTATTATCTGTAATTATTGAATTCAGAATGAAAATGAAATTGTGTAATAAGTCTATTTAAAGCCGTTACAGGGTTTTATTTTTTTTTAAAGGATTTGCCAAGAATATTTCTTTTTGCTCATTCATTTTAAAACTATACTGAGGGAGGTTCACAGTAGTTTGAGTTTGTTTTTGAATTCACACCATAATATAAAATTTTCTAACTCATTTATTTGTTGGGACAATAGTAGCCCACTATGACTGGGTTGCTATCAGATACAGTTCAAGTACTACATTACTGAAGTGTACCTAAATTGCATGTTGATATGATTGGGATATTTGTCAGTATCCTATCATGATTGATAATATTAGTCACAATCCCTCAATTTGTGTAGTTAATTCATAGATGATCTCTATATGATGAGGAAAAATAGTCCCCCATCTTTGATTAAGTATTCTAATGTATATGTATATCTTAGCAGACTATTTAGCACTACCAAAAAAATCACAAATTAAAAATATTGAAGAAGTAGAAACTTACTTTTAAATGATGTTCAAGAACAGTCAAAATGAGACCCTTGCACTTTGGAACGAAATTTTATTGATGTATAAATGTACATCTAAGGGAACTTGTTTATCTTAAAACTAACATGATGTAATACACAGTTTTTTTAAAAAAAATTAAGAGTATATTCTATCTTAAGTTTATTTTGCTTTCCAGAAAACATGGAGATCTGAATTCAACACATTAGGAAGATATTTGCCTTGTATATTTAGAGATGTTATCTCAACAAACTGATAGGGCATTAAATGACTGATCTCCATTGAGAACATTGAAAAACCAAGAAAATATTTCTCCTTTGATTTCTCTCTCTTCCTTTCTTACACACACACACACACACACACACACAGAGAGAGAGAGAGAGAGAGAGAGAGAGAGAGAGTCAGAATGAAGTTAAAATTTGCCTCAAGTCTTAGTATCATGTTAGATATTTCAACAAAGTAATCCATGTTCTGACTGTATACCTCAGTGCTGTCTTAGTAAGTTGATGCCTTTGGCAGCCATAAGGGTTTTTCTGCATATAGCTCCATCAGTTAAAATAATGGCTTTTCTCTTGTAAAAGTGTAATAAGCATACCGTTTGTCTTTTAAAATACAATTGTCAATTTTTAAGAGATAAATATATTTTGAGTATCTACCCTGAAGGTCTTTAAAGGAGTAGAGTCTGGTAGAAATAAAAATCATTTATTCGTATGAACAGTTACCTGAGGTGGTGGTATAAAATGTAATATGTTAAGATTTCTTTAAAAAAAAAAAATCCTACAAGAAGTACGAAAATCACACACCCAACATTTCTCTATAACGTTTAACCCATTGGTATGTAGTTTTGCTTTTTAATTTCTCATCATTGTTTGTTATTTTTAGCAAGCTTCTTTTTTTACTCTGGTCCAGGGGGAATGATGCTATGTTGGGAAGTAAGCATGTTAAAACATGCCATTTCAGACAGTGCATATCCTTCCCAGTTTTTCTTGATGTTTAACCATTTAGTGTAATGTACAGTTCTTCCATACCATTTTATTAAGCTTCTGTTGGCCTAATGCAAGTATTGCCTTAAAAAAGGGTTTGGTCTTTTTTGTATCTCAAAGGTAAATGGCTGTTTTTGTTTTTTAGGTACAGAAAGAGAACATGCATATTTGAGTTGCTATTGTTTGATCTCATAATACTTCGGCAATTTGAGTGATTTTCCCTTTCTTCACTTCTATTATCATGGAATAGGGGGGGAAAAGAAAGAATTTAGAATCAGGGATATGTTTACATGTAGTCCTTGACTTTATGACCACAGTTGAGCCTAAAATTTCTGCTGTTATGTGAGACATTTGTTCCATGAATTTTGCCCCATTTTATGACCTTTTTGCCACAGTTGTTAAGTGAAGCAGTGTAGATGATTGGTTAGTGACCTGGTTGTTAAGTGAATCTGGCTTCCTCATTGACTTTGCTTATCGGAAGGTTGCAAAAGGGGATAATGTGATCCCGGGACAATGCAACCGTCATAAATATGAGTCAGTTGCCAAATGTCTGAATTGTGACCACATGATCATGGGGATGTTCAAAGGTTGTACCTAAAAACAGTCATAAGTCACTTTTTTAAGTGTCCTTGTAACTTTGAACGGTCACTAAATGAACCATTGTATGTTGAGGACTACCAGCATTCTAATCTAATAGTGTTAATAAAATTATTCTATATTGTACATTAACACTTAAGTGCATTTTTTGGGGTTGGGGGATTTTTTCCTCAGTTCATTTTCTTCTAGGGACTGAATTTTAAAGTATTAACTGTGCATTATTTTAAAAAAATCCTAGCATGGATTCATATTGAGAGGTGAATGGACAGAATATTAGTGACATATCACTTTATAAAGACCTCTAAGTAACAAGATGTCCTGCTTTTTAATTGAAATCTTACCTCTAAATTTCATACAGGTAATAAAATTTTATCTCAGGTGTAAGTGCACATCCCAAAGTCAAGAATGTAATGGCTGGAATACAAAGTGGTTGGGGCCAGATGTTGCATTTGGAATTTTGGCAACATTGTGCGCATTTATTCAAAATGGTTTTTAGGGCGGGCATGCCCACTCATAAAACATTCACTTACCTGAAAGCAAAATAGTGAAATTGCTGCAGTTTATATAGCTGAGTAATATTGCAAGTACATGTGGATTGGTAAAACAGGAACTGACAGTTTACTTCAGTGGTGTCCCATCTTTTCTGCTCCAGACAAGCACTCAGGATGCCTACTAAAAATTGAAATAATGCAGTACTTGTGAAAGTAAGCAATACGGTGGCAATTAACAGTTGGATAAATACTGAAACCATTAATGTGAAAAGCTGGGCAAAAAAGAAATGCGTGTTTGCAGATAATTTAAACTAGAGGATAGGATCCATTCACTGATCCAGAGGAGTACAGAACATAATCTGGAAGCACTACAAGGTTCAAAGAACCTTCATTGACTCTCTGACAATAGAAATATCCTAGTCAGCTTAACCAGGAAAGATCATAACAGTGCTTACCCTGTATTATATTAAATTCCTCCATAGGAAACACTCTTAGGTTATCCATCTGAGCTGACTGAATGACAGCCACCAGACTGTCAAGCTTTGTTTCTGGATACCAGAGCAAAGCAAAAGAGGTGATCTTGTTAGATCATTCTGATTGCAAAGAGCACGGCTTCACAGTTCCACAGGAGTACAGTGATTCCTTGCCTAGATAGCTCAACTCATTGGTTAGAGCAAGGGTCTTCAAACTTGGCAAGTTTAAGACTTGTGGACTCCTGAGGAATTCTGGGAGTTGAAGTCCACAAGTCTTAAACTTGCCAAGTTTGAAGACCCCTGGATTAGAGATTTACCCAAGCTATTGCATTCTGGATACTTTAATTTCATTTCACAGGGTCAAAATGGCCTAGGTCTAGGATTTCCAGAGTGGCCCATACACATGCTTACTCCAGGTAATCATTTGTTTAACCAATGCTAAGTGGAAACTTTAGATCTGGTTTTCTCCCTAGAGGAGATAAGACATGTTCTAGGGTGGGAAATATTTTTCTTAGTCTTCTATTGTGGACAGATCACTTCCCTGTGACAATGTTCTGACGAAGGCTCCCGAAATCATATTTAAGCACACGCTTAGTTAAAACAACTCTTGTTTTATTTCAGTGCTGGGAATTATGTTCATTCCCAGCCTGTAATGAGTCCCAAACAGTCCCTCAAGATAAGCACCCACTTTTTTTCCTTTGAATTGCTGCCAACAACTAAAGTGCCAAATGAACTATAAAAAAACCAACCGAAGTACAAAGTCCATAGAGAGCTTCAAGGATTAATCCGAACAGAGTGAACGATTTTGCTTCCTGCAAAGGTTTCTTTATCTTTACATATCCTTTATACCTTATGGGAGGGGCAATCACCTCCAAGCCTTACTCCCGAGTCGCTCCTTTTGTTTCAGCTGCTCTTGCCTTCTAGCAGCTCTGTGCACATGCACACTAGGAACAGGCTCCCCTTGTTCCTCTGTCTCGCTGCTGCCAGACTCCGGAAGCTCCGGAGTCAGCACACTACTCCCAGATGGTCCTGGCCCCATCTCTATATCAGACGCAGGACCCTTGTCCAAGTCCTCCCCAGACTCCCGCACTGGCCCATGTTCCTTACTCACTGTCCGACTCTGCTGCTGTCTCTGCAGGCTGCTGATGGAACACAACAGTCACTCTTGAAATTGCACCAAGTGGCCATGTAACCTAATGGTCCATTCTGTTTCCCTAACACAGTCTATGAAGTGATGTGGAGGTCCAAAGCTCCAGAGTATTTCAAAAGGTAAGTGTTTGATGGGTGATGGGTGGTGATGAGGAGGCTAAGTCCTACAGGTACCAGTTGGGGGGGAAGCAGTCGTAAGGCCTGTGGAGTCCCCAAGGGATAGGAAGCAGAGTATGGGGTTTCTTGGGGTGGGGGATGCCTTGAGAAGCCCAGGATAGGTAGATCTGGGCCTGTGCTAGGCCTCCATCTCTAAGGCACCCTGTGCTCCAGTTAACGATTCATGTGGTCATTTAATGACTGCATCAGGGAGACCAGGGAGCAAGGGTCATTAAGGAAGGCCAGTTTGCTTAACAGACATCACCACTTATGACTGTAATGACCAGGCACCATTACTACAAATAAATCATAGACTGCCTCTATTTCATCTGAAAATTATCCAGACATGTGTAATAATTTAAAAGAAAGTAAGGCTATACCTAGGGAAGACCAAATCATATGAGTTAAAAAAAAATATTCAGATTTCTTACAATGACAGCCAAAAAACAGAAATTTTACCCTTGTATCTGATCCTTTTAAACATTCTTTGAGGGCTCCAATAAACATGAAATAATATTTTAGATGAATTATTTTCATTTTTAAATATAAATAATTATAAATTGCATAAATAAAATAAAAAATTTAAAAAATTGCAATCATCAATGGATATTATAGTATTTTCTGCAGTGTTTAATAGTTCCAACATTTTGCAGAAATCTGCATTTTGTTCAATAGATTTGGTCATCGTTGTGCCTTTAAATGTCACCATTGAGCTGTCCACTTATAAGAGTTGAAGCTTCAGGCTTGTTCACCCATCTGGCCCAGGGAGGTGAAGGATCAAGGCTCACTGGGTTTTGCAAGAGAACGGAATTCAGCCTTGGGCAAGGGTAGGAAGGCCACACATCTCTGTCAGAAGAAATTGCTCTGCAGTAAGTCAGTTATCATTAGTGCTCAGGTTGATGCCCCAGAATTATCTAAGGCTGCTGGTCTCATGAAGGGTATCACGAAACTTGTTTTAGACAGAGAGAGAGAGAGAGTGTATCCTGTTCATTTAATGTTGAAAGACAATGAAAATCTCTCTCTGCCCCCTCCGTCCCTCCCTCCCCACTCCTTCCTCCCCCCCCTTTTAATTCCCACCAGTTTCTCTATCACTTATGCAATAGGATAGGATAATAAATATTGTTACATTTTACAAGTAATATCCTCAAACTTTCTGTGGTCCAAATATATAATACTGCAAATTTTAAATTATTTGGATTTTTAAAGAGCTTTTGATCTTTAAAAAAGATATTTTAAATAAGTGAAAATGAGGAGTACAATTTGTGTAGGCCTACAGAGAGTAAAATATATCTAATTTATGAAATTTAGACTATCTGGGAAGTAATTCCAGGATGTGGTTATATATTTGCCACAGATCATGTTAATGCATAACATTTAAAATCTAAATATTACAAGCAAGTTTTAGTGGTTTTAAAAATTATTTATAAATATTTATTGTTAATATAAATTAGGCACAGATAACCTGATATATTTGGATTTCAATCCCAACAATTTCTCACAATGAGATGGGTTTATGAGTTATAATCCTAAAGATTTGAAAAATCTCATGTTAATGCTTACCTGGGATATAAATAAACAATTCCAATTATTCCCCTTAAGGTCTTCATTATTGATTTATTTTTCTATCTCTTAACATGGAGAGACAAATATGAAAACAAATAGAAGTGATTAAAAGGACTAATAAAGTTAATAATGTATACTTACTGAAATATTACAATAAGGATACATTAATATAATACTATAATTTACATTACACGCAAATGCACACTCCTGAATTATGAGTAAACTCCACATGGTTGATATCCCCATTCAACATGGTCTACAAGTTATGTATGAGAGGTCAGGCTGATAATTAAACATCTGGAACTGGGGTTGATGAATAGGCAAAAGAACAGATGATTGCTGTTACAGAAGCTGAATCTTCTGTGGCTTTGCTTTCATGTATTTATAGCAGGCTACTTCTGGAACAATTTTGAATGGCAGACTAGCTTGAGAAGAAAGTAAAATATGACATAAAATTTACAATAAGAATGAATTATGTATTATATTTATGTAATGTAATACAGTTTGAAGTATGAATAATTTACTAAAAGAAGAAGCTTGATAGACCTCTAATAGATGATGAAGTTGACTTAATCCGTAATGTTCTAGGTAAGGCCTACTTTGGGAAGTTTCTCAGCAATCATTTGAATGTAATAGTAATAATTATCATTCAACGTTTTGATCCAGGTACACAATGTAGGTAATCACAGCACTCTGTTTTCAATTTCTTACATGGCAATGATAGAGAAAGTAGGAACTGCTGCCTCATTGGTCTTAAGTGACTAATAGACTAATAAATAATCAATTACTTAGTTGCTTAAGTATTATTAATCAGAGAACTCAGTCTAAAAAGTATAAAATATCTTGCTATCAAGTCCCTGGTGAAATATTGCAGGTGAAGCTGGACATAATGTTATTTAGTTGTTACATCATCCTGCTGATATATATTTTATTCTGTAGTTTATTGAAACATCTAGGTCCTACATATAATTTGGTGGTTGTTGTGGCCTTCAAGTCAATGTGGACTCCTGGTGATAATGCTTGGATTAGCCTCTGCAGTTTTCTTAGCACAGTTCCAGAAGTGGTTTGTCCTTGTCTGCTCCTTCCTAGGATTGGGAGAAGTGACTGGCCCAGGGTCATCCCACTGTCTAGCCTGGTGCCTTAACCACTACATCAAACTGTCTCTAATTCTACTTTTATATATTGTTATCAAACCCCACATTATCTATTCTGTTTTGTGTATTTAACTTAAATTTATATGTCTAGTTATAAAACATTCCATCTATGTAATATTATATTTTAGTTAGATTAGGTTTAAGTTTCTAGCTTATCAAGATAGGTTGAGCCTTGAGAAGTGTCAATCATATCATTCCATTGAATGTCACCTTCTATCTGACAGACATTACTTCCCTTTCATCTGAACCATTTATTAAAAAATTGTTAATCAACATTTGGCCCAGGACACAAGTTTAATACAATGGGATGACACAACTTTTGATCAACTGCCACAAAATCTATAGCCACTTTGATATAATATATTAACTACCCCAAAGAGCCAAATCTACTCCCATTCACCATATATTCAAGCGTGATAAAATGAATGCTTATTTGCCCACTTTCTAATTTCTTTTTATATTACAAAGTGATAGGATATTTGACCATTTTGAATCAATGCATATTTCTGCATTTTTATTAAATTGAGTGAAATAAGTGTCTGTGGGCATATTCTTTGAGTTTTTTTAAATTAGGACCAAAGTACTAAAAGATAGCAATAGCAATAATAAATAAATAAAATACTTTTTAATGCTTCTGAATTGTTCATCAGTTAAGACATAATATGGAGATGGAGAGCCAGCCTTTTGAAAAACACATAACAAGGAACTTTTAAATTTTTTAAAAACAAAAATTGTAACAGTCTACAATGGCATGCTTAAAATTATTTTTGCCAAGAGCTATTTTTAATCTTTTCCTTCCCTCTTACATGGCAACCTATTTAAGTTTTTTTTTTTTTTTGATAGAGAGATTGAAAGCGTGAAAGAGATTCTTTAATCAGATTAGGCTCAAGGAAACTGATAGCTATCTGTTTGGCTCATGTCTTCTGCTGCTGTTCTTATTTAGTTACAAGACAGTTGCAGGCTTAAAATCTTTTAAAACACATTTGCTCAAATTACAGGACAAGTACAGATAATATTATATAAGATGCATATTTTCTGAGCTAATATAGATGTTGTTATAGAAAATTATTTGTTCTATAATTATAGTATAAATTAAAAGAGGACCCCATATCTTCAATTATTAATTTTAGTGAGATAATTCTTTTTAACAGAACTAAAGCAAAACAATTGATAATGATGAATTTGCTTAAATAAAGGATTTTAGTATGATAATATGTTACTCAAGAGTGTTTACATGTTTATTACACCCCGGTGTTTGTATAATATATCAGCAAACCAAGTAACAGGAAAAATATAATTGTCTCCCTCTATATGAGTGAGATGGTATATGAGAGAGATGGGTGGCTTTGAAATGTGAAAAATAAGTTTAAAAATTATCTTTTTGCCATTATTCATAGTGAAAGCTGATTATTCAGTATGACCAGGTCAGCATAGTCAGGCTAAGTGTATTCTCTGGCCTTGTAAACTAAGAACATATGGAATCTGTGCAGCACTAGTACCATTCTATATAAATATTATATAGATTTGGCAGTACATCAAACACAAGTTTAGACGCTTCAACATCCCAGTAAAGATACTCTCTAATTTTAGGAATGACTGTGTGAAGAATGTTCACAATTTATATGGGCAACTGGAATCCAAACAGGTGTCATCACAGCATCACACATTATGATTATCACTTTTCCCTCTTGTATGACGACGAGGAAGAATATATTCAGTAAAAAGTTTCTGAAAGGTAGCATCTTACAGCACCTGTTATATCAGGGTAAGATTTGTCAAAACCATATACAATGATGAAATTTAGTTTCTATGAATATTTCAGCATTTCTAGGAATATTTCAGCATTCTAGCAGAACAAGTTTAACTGAAGTGAAAATCTGATGTGTGTGATCGTTACATGCTACAGTATTAATAGTATTCTATTATTCACTCAAACTATGTAGAGTATGTTTTATAATGCTTCAGTTTTTCTCACATTACGAACTTTTGTTACTTCCAACTGTTAGGCTTTATATTGCAATATTTGTGGAACTCCCTGTAGAGTAATTAAAGTGCTGTAAGTAAATCTGTGCTACTTAAATTTAAATGTTTGATTGGATTATGTAAAATTTCTGACGATCTGGTATCAAAAGTGTTGTGCATTGCTGTAATTGCATGGGACTTGTTTGTCAACTACTTTTCTGTGTTCATGAATTTAAACTTTTAAACTTTTTTTTTTAATAAAGGCCTGGGGAATTGAGCTCAAGTAAGTGTTTTCCCTTGGGACACTGACTGTATGCAATAGGCATACTGCTGTAACACTGGTAGAGTTGGATTGGCACATCAAAACAGAAAAACACTGGGTAAAAATGTAAAATTTCCTTCAAATTATAATGGGTTGTTCTAATGAAGGTAGTGTGCAGCATTGTGAGACACCAAAGAATAAAAACAAAAATAGATTTGAACTTTTCAGATTAGAATGGAACCTTTCAGAAGGAAGGAAGGAAGGAAAGAAGGAAAGAAGGAAAATATTTGTCCTTCCTGTTATCCCTGGACTTTGACATAGAAAACATTGATGCAAGAATATGTACACAAGTAGAAATGAACAGATGTTAATGAAAGAAAATAAGGAAAGAAAGATTTAGAAAAGATTCTCCCAAGAGTTGAAGAGAACAGAAACTTCAGGGATATTATCAAAACATTTCTGGTTTCCAAATGATCGCCATATATAAGGTGCCATTTGTCCCTATGGATGATCTTTACTCACAGAGAGTTGCTTACTGTAGGAATATATTCATTTTTTAAAGAAGTAAAAAATAATCTTCAGTTCTAGATGGATTATTTATTATATTACTCTTATTATGGATTCATCCTTTCTAGGTGGAAACTCTTGAACATGGAGGTTAATTATGGACCTGTGAAATATAACATTGAAATGTCTGAAAAGGATAATTTAGATTTGGAAACCAGAAAGATCAGAGACAAAGGTACCTTAGTTGAAGTTTACATAGGAAAGAATGACTAAATATGCCTGTATACCTGTTAATTCTAGCCATATTTAGACAAACCACTGTATAAATGTATAAGACACATTGATTACTCATAAAGTTTGGTTGAAATTTCATGTATTGATATTTCAATACTGTAAAAGAAAGTAATCTAAAGCCCAGATGAAATGGAATGTGAGACTTGTTGCAAAGGAAACAAGCAAATATATGTACATATCAGAACAAATAGAAATCTAGTTTTTCTTAAAGTTTATATATATTCTGCTATCTCCTTTTTATACTTTTAATTGAGCCTACCATAATGACATGTATAATAATGACTTACCCCAGAGCTTTTATTGATCACATTTGATTAAAATATGGCACATTTTCCCTTAGAAAAAAGAATTAGGCAATCAAAGCCATTAGCTTTAATTTTGTCTTAATTTAAGTATAATAAAACTGTATAAGTATAAAACTATAATAAAACTAATGTCACCAGAACCCATTTATGGGCTATGAAATAATTGCACTGATAGCAGAGCATGATAGTAGAAATCTGAAACATATAGATGCAAATTTATAGAAGTCTGATTCTATAGTTAAAATGCATTTTTGATAGTTTGTTTATAAATTTTATAAAATGTACTACATTTGCCTTTTCCTATAGTAGATCTGTCTATTTGATCAGTAAGACTAAGCTTTGACTTGATGCCATATAATTAAAACAAAAACAAAAAGCATTTGTCTTTTAAAGTAGAATTGCCTGTCTCTGGTTTAATATCCTTTTTTATTTTTCCTTTTTAAAAAATGCAACCAACTATCTAATCTAATCTAATGTAATGTACTGTTATCCATCCATCCATCCATCCATCCATCCATCCATCCATCCACACACACACACACACACACACACACACACTTATCTTTGGTGATGGTGCTGTTATAATAGGAACCCTGACTTATAATGGTTCCTAGCCTATTAAAATCTTTCTGTTACTTGACAGTCGTTTTTTCCCCCATGGGCGTTGAAGTTTGTTGAAGTTTAAATGACTCAAGACATATCATGCAAATCATCCTTACTCTGTTGATGTACAGTGGCTGATTGAGAGGCCGTATGTATGGCTTATGGGCCAGCCACATGAAAAGAGTAGTTTAAAGACCAGATGAGCTAAAGCTGCTCTAAGTTAGGCTGATGTGTGAGCTTCAAAGGTTATTGAATAGTATCTTTATTTAAAATACAAAGTGATTTTATTAATAACACCTGAAGAGAGTTATTTAGGGAGGAAACAGAAAGGTACATGATGTAAATGTATACCATACTTAACACGTGTGGAGTAAAGATTATTTTGCATTTGGATATTTGTGCCCCGATATATTTACATGCTTCTTTGAAACATGTGAAAATAGTCCACTATTGGTTGTGTTTCTGAATCCTCAAGGAACTAGAAGTTTGATGAGGTTCAACTGTATTGGCTACACGTTGTGGACAGTGAATACACATCTAACCTACTGAAACCAGTAAATGTGTGGTTATTTTGTGTTCAACTTCTTGAAGTAATTTGAAGTCCATGAGGAAAAACAACTGTACCATATTAAGAAATACATATAGTTCAACTAACTTGTTTTCTTTTTCAGTTCTGACGTGTATGCTTATTTAATTTTTCCAAGTGAAAATAACATATTGAAAGATGTTCCAATACAAGTTAGATGTCTTATAATTTAATTTGTCAGTGTTTGTCTAGCTTCAGTTGCTTAGGATTTTCCAACTTGCTTTACAATATTACAGTACTGAATATAAAAGATACATTTTGCTGTGTCCAGTGCTCCTCACTTATAAGCTGTAAGGTATCAAATACATTATAAATCTATGAAGATGCTGATTGAAATAAAATGATGATTACACAGTTTTGCTTAGAATAATATATTTTATATATTTTTGATAATCTCACCCATTTTAGTTTGTTGTTAAAACTTTTTATTAACCAGCTGATTTCACTAAGCTGGAAATTGTATATTGCATTTATAAAGGAGAAGAGAGAGATTGAAAGCAATGTCATTTGTATATTAAAAAGAGTTCTTAGTATAATGCATTGTAAAGAATAACAAAATGTTAGTTTAGTTATTTGTTAATGTAGGAATCAATACAATTATGACAAAATTTGTATAGCATCTCATTGTTTAGAAAGAGAACTGTATCTTTGAATAGCCCAAGACTGTGTATATGTGTGTGTGTGTGTATATATGTGTTATCTAATACCAATTTTATTGACACCAGTTATAAGTTCATATAAGTTCATATGAACCAGTTATAAGTTCATATAAGTTCATATGAAAGAGTAATATACAGTGTATGTATATATATTATAATGTTATTGGAGTGTGATTAATTGTCACCATTTTTCTGTTCACAAATTCCGTATTGCCTAATATTGATAAACCTGTGATAGGCATCATTCGCCTACAGAATTAGAACTTCCTCAAGCAATATATCCGCATGGCAACAGTTTGAAGAAACAAGCATTCTCTCACATGTGATATTTTGGCACATAATAGAAGCAGGTAGCATATCTACTACCTGCTGTTGAAAGTGTTGAAGATACTGAATTATTTATTGTTTCTCTCTGCACCATCCAAAAACGTTTTGGATAGTTTGACACATCTCGGTCTTCCATATGGAGACTTCATGGTGACAGAGTTGCCAGCTGCTCAGTCTTAGATTTTCAAGAACTGACTGAGCTTTTTTGAGAGAATCCTGTTCTCTACATACACACCTACATACACACACACCAAACTCCTCACTGTCAAATGTACTTTTTTTTCTGTACAATTAGGTGTACTGGTTTTGTCATTAGTCATTTAGAGAGGCATGCCAGCTCGAATTTGGTTTATTGTAATGAAGAGTTCAATACACTGAAATATATTTTATTTTAAGAAAAAGTAATAAGAAGCGCAACCACTTAGTCCAACCTTTGGGTGCAGAGATTTCGCATAATTCCCAGCCAAAATGTTGATAAAAGCGTATAAAATTAAGTCCAGTAGTTTTGGAAGGCACTATATAGAGGCCTTTTTGGGGATTTGTGTGTGATTCAGCTTACTTTGATTTGATCTTATGAAGGATAAAAGTACCTGTACAAAGTGCAATCGTTGGTTGGAAATAAAGCTTACTCTTCTCAATGTGGCTTGTGGTCAAATAAAGGGGCAGAGATTCAATCTTTAATTTTGCATATATGAAGTGTATTCATGGACCTTTTGTCCCTGAATCTGTTCTAGATACTGTTTTTCTGACAGAATACCGTAGAGGAGATAATACATTTGCATTGGCATATGATTTCTGATTTCTCCTAACAGCCACAATATTAATGATAATGAGAGTTAACAATTGTTGATAAGAAAGACAAAAAAACATCTGGATAATGCATATCCAGACAGTACTTGGACACAGTTGAATAGACAAGAAAAAAACTGAAAAAGATAACAAAATACAAAGACTTGCAAATAGAAATAGAATGACTGTGGCAAAAGAAAGCAAAGGTATCACCAATGGTAATAAGCATCTTGGATGCAATCCCAAAACAGTTGGAGAACCACTTGAACATCCATCAGCTTTGCAAATTCACCATTAGTGAATTGCAGAAGAAGAGCTTTACTTGAAACAGCTTACATCATGGGACAATATGTTAAGATATTGTCAAATAGCATGGCTTAAAACTGAAAAAAAAAATGATTCTGACTACTCAAGAGCAAGTTGCTCAAACTAATGCAATCATGGCCAAGACTTGAGAAATCATCAAATGATGCCATTTGTCAATTATAAAAGACCAAACTGCTTGGATCCCCAAATATATTATAGGTAGACCTATTTATGACAATTTATTTAGCAACCATTCAAAACTATGACAGTGCTGTAAAAAGTGACCTACAAAGTATCCTTGTACTTATGACGGTCTCAGTGCACCTGAGATCAAATGTCTGTAATTTGGGTGCTTAGTTACTGGTGTGCATTTATATGATGGTTGCAGTATCCTAGGAGTCACATAATTGTGACATTCCCATTCAGCTCCTGAGAAGAAAGTCAATGGGGGAGGCAGAATCCGCAACAGAGGCAAAAAAGGTCACAAAATTGGACATGGTCACACAATGACTTATTTAACACTTGTAATGGTTAGCAATAGAAGTTCCAATTCCAATTATGGAGATAAGTTGAGGACTACCAGTACACCAATACATTAAACATCCTACATTCTTGGGAATAATTTGATGCATATGAAGGCCAACACCAGCTAAAAAACTGACAGATATGATTTCATATTTTTGTGCCTACGATACCACTGTACTCATTTAGTGTATCCAGTGCCATGGAAATAAAGAGGATTATAGAGTAGTTCATTAGAAATTATCAGATAAAATAATCTGTACCTGTCAGTAATTAATTGACTCTAAAATTGTTGCCATATTTCTCATAAAATCCAGGTAGCTTGGCTTAAGTTGCTTAAAAATAAAACAGCTTTTCCATACTATTTGTTCAAACTAAGAAGTCTATCTCACAAATCTTTCTATACTTTGTAACACTACAGAATAATATAAAAACACTTATCCAATTAGCACATTGGACTAGTTCTTGGAAGGCAGTATCAAGCCTGTACTATAGATTTAGCACCAGATCTGAGTTGCTACTCTGCACTCCTAATGAGTATAATGATTTTATCAATTTAATGCCAGTTGAATTGAATATTGTAATCTTATTTGCATGCAACCTCAGAATTTCTTTTAGTGCAGTTATTCTGCCTGAACACTCTGTGGAATGATAATAGGTTTATCATTTTTCAGTGCTTTGCACAATACCACAGTTTCTATAGGGATGGTTGGCAGAGATCTTTTATCACTGCACTCTTACAAGGTTACAGAAATATGAAAGCGGTGGGTTAACTTTATATTCTGCTATACTTGCAGGAACATATAATGTAATCATTGTTTAGATCATGACAAGAATAAAGGTAATCAAGGAAATGTGGGAGATGGATTCATATATTTTATTAATCTATGGTTTGTTTAGGCATGGTTTATTGGAATAAATCACAGTTGGCTTGGTTTGCATAAAGATTATGCTATGAGGATGGCTTACAAACCACAGGGTTTATTTTCAGTGCACATGGTACCAGATCCATACACAAACTGTTTTTTGGCCTTTAGCATGCTATATGTGTTTAGGCAGTCTTTTGTTGTTCCTGTTCCACATGCAGATAGTATATGCATAAAAGAGATGTTTGATTTATTTGGGTCTTTGAAGACTGCTAAAAGAGGGGTGGGGAGGAAGGAAGAAAAAATCTTCATTTCTATTAGTAGCAAAGCCCTTCCCTAAATTGTAGCTCTTAATCCGGGAGACAGCTGTCAGCAAACAGTCTTTCCCCTCAAACTGTCCACTGACAAATGCTCTGAAGCACTCTAAACCTGAGAGCAATCTTGGTGGGTTCTTTTTATATATTTTTGGTTTATTTGTTTTGATAAAGGTGTTAGAAGGCTTGGTGGACTATCTTGAATGAAACCAGGATTGGGCAATGACTTTTATGCTGCAGCTCCGTTCTCTTTTTTTTTTTTTTAACTTATGCAGAAAGTGTCAGGTTGACACCACGAGTGCAGAAGAGGATTGAAATGTAGTGACTTGGTTGGGGTTCACTTCAATAAAATTATGCATCATATCCTGTAGATATTTCATCTGACTTTAGAATGCCTTATACAAGTGTTGCAAATACATGCTTAGTTCACTCATGAATTACAGGCTTTTTGCTCTAGTAAAGAACCAGTTGCCCCAAGTATATCACAGGGTCTACTGCAGGAAGCCTTTCTGTGCGTGATCCTAAGCACCAAATTATCAAATTTGCAGCTCATGTGAGCAACTTTGCATGCTTAATTCTTCATAGGAAGTCTCTTTGCTGCGGTCAGTCACACTACCCTCGTGGAGTCCAAATCTTCATAAAGGTCATCAGTTCAAAAGTCTGTAGAGAATCTCAGTCATCCAGGTCATGGTTGTCCCAAAGGTGCTAACTGGTCTTCAGAGAAAAACCAAGAAAGTCCAGTTGCCTCCTGAAAAAGCACCTTTGGGGCAACCATGACCTGGATGACTGAGAATCTCTACAGACTTTTAGCCATACAATTTGGCATGGACACACTTTGAATGGTGTAGGAATAGGAATGGATTTCCAGAGAAAAACTAGACTACAGGAACCAGGAGCACTACTTAGGTGACCCTGAGACATAAGATAAACCTCCAAGTACTTCAGTGACCCTCTAAAAGGATGCAAATTACCAGGTGCCTGCAAAGAATAAAAATCCTTCCATTCCCCACTATCCTGTCAGAGCTGTAGAAGCTTCTTGGATGAGAAGTGAAATGTCTTCAAAGAAAATCAAATGGAAGTCCAGTTGCCTCCTGAAAAAGCACCTTTGGGTCATCAGATCAGTTTTTGAGACGCTTGCTCACACATGGTGTCTGTGAACTTCTTGACCAGCATTAATGTCTTCAGATCAGGGCAGCTGTTCAATATCTGAGGGTAGGGCAAGAAGCAATGCATGTAAACTAATCACAAGAGAAACAACCTAGAACTAAGGAGAAATTTCCTGACTGTTAGAACAATTCATCAGTGGAACAACTGGCTTCCAGGAGTTGTGAATGCTCCAACACTGGAAGTTTTAAAGAAGAGATTGGATAACCATTTGTCTGAAATGGTATAGGGTTTCCTGCTTGAGCAGGGGTTGGACTAGAAGACCTCCAAGATCCCTTTCAATTCTGTTATTCTACTCTAATATGCTTAGGTTTCTTTAATTATTTGCTGTATGTACTTAATATATCTGTGCTCTGCTTTCAATGTTAGAACAACTTAAGTTTTTGGATACAAATAGCAGTTTCCAAATACCCTTCCCTTTTATATCAGAGAGAGAAGCAGACCAGTATATATGAGTCTATCGACCCCTTACACTGTACACCTAAACTGTTGCAACTCCCCCCTCTTGGTATGGTGCTACAGGGTATTGAATGCCAAAACAACTAGGTACAAGGACAGTTTTTCCTCCTGCGCCATCAATGTGCTGCACACAATTCTCACAGTGCCATCTAACGTTTATGTATACCAGTGGTTGAATTCAAATTTTTTTTACTACTGGTTCTGTGGGTGTGGCTTATTTGGTGGGCGTGGCTTGGTGGTCATGTGACTGGGTGGGCATGGCTTGGTGGTCATGTGACTGGGTGGGCGTGACCAATTCAATGTCACTCACATCAAGGGGTGCCTCACCTGGCCCCTCCCCTCCCAGCCATTCCTTGTCACCCAGCCTCAACTTATCTATAGTTCTATAAAAATGTTGTTCACCGTTTTTGACTTTATTATCTGCATACCAGAGATGTACTTTCATGGACCACTGAAAGGAGGAAATGGCTCACATGCTTTACTCAAGAGTGTGATAGGCAACAGGGTTTGAAGGGGCTGCCACAAAGAAAGGGGGACAATGTATTTTCCAAAGAAGCAGAATGCAAACAAGAAGTAATGGATGGAAACTGAACAGAGAGAAGCAACCTAAAACTAAGGAGAAACTTCCTGCCAGTGAGAACAATTAACCAGTGGAACTGCCTGTCTCCAGAGGTTCTGGGTGCTCAATCACTGGAAGTTTTTAAGAAAAAACTGGACAGCCATTTCTCTGAAATGGTATAGAATTCACCCAAGGTCCCTTCTAAGTATTGTTCTGACAACTTTCCCAGGATTTCTACTCAGAGTTTGGGATCCTCAGTTTTTTTGCCTGAGCTGGGGGTTGGACTAGAAGACCTCCAAGGTCCCTTTCAACTCTTGTTAAACACATGTGTATTTTATGCTCTGGACTATTGACATTGAATGCATGTAAACCCTGAAAAATATGTGGTAGCCCTGGGCAAAAGAAAGGCAGAAAAATCACTCTAGGTGTAGGGACAATGTAAAATATTAACACATGATAAATAATGGAACAATTAAAAATAATAGCACAGAGTTTTCTCTCTCTCTCTCTTCCTTTTTTTTCTTTCTCTCCTTTTCTCCTTTCTTTCTTTCTTTCTTTCTTTCTTTCTTTCTTTCTTTCTTTCTTTCTTTCTTTCTTTCTTTCTTTCTTTCTTTCTTTCTCTCTCTCTCTCTCTCTCTCTCTCTCTCTCTCTCACACACACACACACACACACACACAGAGAGAGAGAGAGAGAGAGCACTTAACAGACAAGCATTTTGGAAGCAGCTCCTTTAAATTTCTCCAAGGCTGGAGTAGATTCCCCCACCCCCTCTGTCAGACCGCACTTCTTCTCACTCCAGGCACTTTAACTCACATGGGGAAAGTGATACTTGCAGTGTCCATGGGGAATCCTTGGAGAAGTTTTTATAGGACCTGCTTCCAAAATGCACTTCTTTTACGTTGCAAAAGTGCTCCAAGGCTCCATTCACTCCCACCCTCTCTGTCAGACCACACTCTTTCTCATTCCAGACACTTTTAACTCACATGGGGAAAGCGATACTTGCAGCGTCCATGCCTTTCTTCCTTTCCCCCAGGGAGAAAGAGGATGTGGGGAACGGAAAGCTAGCAGAGTGATCGCAAGTGTGCGACCGGGCAGTCGGGTTGGGGGCATGGCCAGCTAAGGGTCATCACCGGTTTGGTGACCCACGCCAAATAACTGCTACCGGTTCGCCCAAGTAGGTGTGAACCGGTTGAATGTCTCCTCTGATGTATACGTATCTATGTAGTATGGCTGTAGTATTATTTATCCTTCTTCTTTACTCCCCTCTCTTATTGGGATGATGGTGGTGGTGATGATGATGAGTCTGTTTTGCATGTACATTGAGAGCTTCTGTAGCAGAGACAAATTCCTTATGTGTCTAAATATACTTGGCTAAGTAAAGCTACTCTACTCTACTCTACTCGGACCCAGATTCTATTCAGAGTTTTGCAGCGTAAATGGCTGAGGCTTCATTGAACTTCTTTATAAACACAAGTAAATTTTACAATACCAGTTGTAGATTTCTTCAACATGAATCAAACTCAAACAGAAGCAGATATGTTACAGGTTCAGAGCTGAGCTCTAGTTTTCAGCAAAAAAGCAAGAAAGTTAGTTTCTCTTTCACTTTAGAGCTGAGCACAGAATAGAAATAAACCACGCCCAGATTCTCTCTTTAAGTTTCAGCCCTCAACTCAGCTCTCATTGGCTGACCTTGTTACTAAGCTCTATTCTAGTTTATGAATATACTCTGACAGCTTCTCTTTAGTATGGATGCGGTGGCTCAGTATCTAAGAAGCTGAGCTTGTCAATCAGAAAGGTCAGCAGTTTGGCAGTTCGAATCCCTAGCACCGCATAATGTTACTTATCCCAACTTCTGCCAACCTAGCAGTTCGAAAGCATGTAAAAATTCAAGTAGAAAAATAGGGACCACTTTGGTGGGAAGGTAACATTATTCCGTGCTAGTCATGCCTGCCACATGACTATGGAGACTTCTTTGGACAACACTGGCTCTTTGGCTTTGTAACGGAGATGAGCACCGCCCTCTAGAGCCGGAAAAGATTAGCATGTATGTACGAGGGGAACCTTTACCTTTACCTCTCTTACCGTATGGAAATCATTGTTTTCTTGAAATAATGGATCAAAGAGAGAAAGCTACATTGTGGCTCATCTATCAGCCCTTGGGAGGAAAACATTGAAGATGAGAGAAAGTTGAGTGGAGCTTCCTAATCATCTTGTGTTGTCCAATATAATTGGAAACCAGGATGCACTACCTGAATAATGACCGAATGTACATGCACTAGTATGTGTGCATCACAATAAAAGGAAAAGTCTAATTTGGAAGATAAGTTTGTTTTTCGGTACGGAACATTTGTTTTGGTCTTTGTAGCCTCTGTATCTCTAGGGTTCAGAGGACCAAACATTACCAGTCCATTGAAAATGGTTGAATGTGTTCTGGCTCTTTATATAAAGAAATTGACAAAATAAACATTCAATCATTTTCATATAATCAAATATGTATTAAATTGCTTTTTGGATAGAAAAGAACCCAGTTCACATTCTAAAATAAATGAATGATTTGCAGTCCTAGATATTTACTAGTTATATATTACTATGTACATATAGTAATTACATTGAGAGGAGAAATATTTTTTCATAACAATTAATGTTTGTAAATGTTTATGGAAGTACATAACAAATATAACAAACACATGGACTAATTAAGATGAAAAGGATGACAACCCTTGTGGCTTGTTCTGAAAAATAAAGAACATTACAATGGTAAGATTTAATTATTTCTGTAAACATTTCAAATGACTTTCCATATAAAAATGGAATTTCTAAACTAGTTTATATTTTCTAAACCTTTTTGACATTTATACATATCATGTCAAGAATAAATTACTCCTTATTTATTTATTTACTTTATTATGGATTTTAATATATTACCTTTTATGACCGCATATTTTTGAATTTTTAAAGGAATTTATTATTGAATCATAAATGAAAAGGCTTTTTTCTTGTGGTTTTTACATTCATACATACATTCATGCAGTACAAAAACTCATTGATTGAACATTAATATATAATTACTTTAGTAGTAAGGTGAATTTTCATTTATATGTCATACACAAATAATACAGTACTAGCTGGGAGATATATTATCACATCATACCATATATTTGTGCATGTGTGTGTAAACACACCATATATAGAATATATACACACTCACGCACAAGCATACACATATACACACAAACATACAAGTATACACACACACCCACATACCTCAATGAACAAAATATGGAACTTAGGAGCCAATAGTAGTTAAGGCACCAGGCTAGAAATTTGCAGACAGAGTGGTATAAGAGCTAAATGCAACCAAAACCAAGAAGAGGTAACTATAGTAGTAACCAAGGATATTTCTCAATAAGACTTCAATGTGCATAACCACATAAACTATGAACATCTAATGTCTCCATTAGTAAGGATGGTGTAGAGCAGGGCTCATGGCCTGCAGGCTGGATGCGTCACATGCTGACCAAGCTCAGTTTAGCAAAGGGGGAAAAAGTCGCGATATGTCATGTGACAATGCAGTGATGACGCGAGTTTGACACCCCTGGTGTAGAGGGATTTCACAAACATTAAATGGAACCTTGTAGACCTTGCCAAATTAGGTTTGGTAACACTCAACTAGGAAAAAAATACTCACTAATAATAATCTTATGTTTATATTAAATTTCAGTTTATTCCTATCATTCATTCTGGTAGCCAAAATAAAGGAGGTGATTTTTTAAAGCAAATCCTTAATGCCAGCAAGATGTCACTACACAGAATCAGACAGAGGGGCAATAATCAAAATACATGTTTAGGTATCTCATCATTCTTTACTGGCCTATTGGCAAAATGGGAAATCAGTTCACATAAATATCCATTTGTTTTAAAGATGACATTTCTACCGATCAAAGACAGATGAATCAGTATATAGGTTATGGGTATCTAATATATTTCATATGTGCCTAATGAATGTAAAAGTCTGAAGCAGTTCATTCATTTGCATATGAGTTTGGAGCACTCTGTTTGTTTCAATTATGGACAAATTATGGTTGCACTGTGTGGCTGACTATGTCATTGTGAAGAAGAGGACATCGTTTTGGCATTATTATTTGAAACAGATGAACATTTAATAATTGTGTGTATGGTGCTAATGTCGTATGGTGTATGGAACTGCATCACATTATTAATATTTTGCAGCATTGATCAGGTTGGATAAGAATAATGTAAATGTCAGTTTAACTGTGCTCTTATTTTGTAAGATAACATGTTAATGATGTGGCTGTTTTAACTTAAATTTAACAGACAATTTAAATATAGGTTTCCTTTACAGAGACAAAAGTTGTAATTTAAAGCTCTTTGGTAGTCTAAAAACAGCTTAATTCTCTAGTAGCATAGTAATAAGTATTAATCCAGTTTATGCAGTGATTGCAGTATGTCATGTTTGTGAAAGATTGTCTAACTGGGTTTTCTCTTGGCTTTAGGTATATGTCTGTTTCAATGCATATCTATACACATGTACACAATTATTAAATTTCTTATGCTGAGACAAGCTGTTCATTTTAATCGACATTCAAACAGCAGCAGAAATTACCATATTTCTAAGGTTTCCCCAACATCACCCTGTCTCTTTACCTCCCATGTAGACTGGATGAGAGGATAAAATTACCTTGTTGTTGTTTATTTCATAAGTGGAGGGCAATGTGATAAAGGTTCATTTTTTTAGAGTTTAAACTCCCTTTACTAATCAAGTAATCATTGTGACCTTTATTTTTCCTAGTGGTTGAACAGCATCATTAGAATTGATATGCCCAAGTCAATTTTTATGCTTTGGGGCCAGTAGAATTTTGTATCTAGGTTTTTGGTTTCCAGAGGTTGCAATGTGGTCCGGAATTTTGCAGGAACTAATAAATTTCCCTTTAAAGCTAAAACACAAAACAAAATTCAGACCCAAAATACTGAGCCCATTCGCTTGGGGCTCAGTCAGCTGCAAAAGAGGCATTATTGGACTACAGTTTTCCGTCCTTAATTTAGTTAATTAGGAGATGGAAATTCATTGTTAGATTTCTTCATCATGCAAACCCATCACCCAGTTCTCTTCTAAATGAGAAAAATAGATTGGACAAGAAAATAGGTGTGACTCTTCCTCCAGAAACTAAAGTTAATATAATTTAAATTTGTGCCTAATTGTGGCAAAGGAAAATTGCAGTTTTTAAAAATTAACCAGGAAAAGAATTTTTTGGGTTCAAATTTTCATTGGAAAATGAATTAGATACTGCATTTTTAAACCTTGCCTCTGCTTATGCTCAGGCCCAACTCTGATTTTGTTTAAAAGAAAAAAAAAATCATTCCTTGAATTTATTTGGAGAGGGTTGCATTAACCAGCTATTAGTAAATAACAGGTTACATATCTGAACATATTTCAAACTCTGTTGCAACCAGTCAGTTTAACCTTACTAGTGGTATTTGCAGCCCTATGAATCTCTTAAAAGGTTATGAACTATCTTTCCCATTATTTATAATCTCATAATAATAGATAGGAACTGTGCAGGATATTTAATAAAAAAAGGGAAAAGGAAATCTGAACACAAAAAAATAAAAACCACAGTAGTTATTGCATAAATCAAAAGGTTTTATGTCATAATAGGAACATGTGCCACACTTGCTTGTATATTGAATTTTAGTAGTTAGTTGCATAAAAAAGTGAAGTGTAATGAAACTGCAAGCAAAGTATTCCCCAGCCAGCCTTATCTTTGTTCTGTTTGTCCTTCAGACATAGCTTTTCTTGTGTTTTTCAATAAAACCCATCCAGCTCTTTACTTTCATTATTATTATTATTATTTTTTCATTTTGCATCTCTGTAACCGAGCTGAGAAAACCAATGAGATTCAGTGCTTTTCTACTCGAATCCTTAGCTGTTTTTTAAGAGATCAAAACCTAGAATGCTGCTACATGGTATTAAGGCTTAGCCACTGATGTGTCCCTATAGAGGTTATGTTTTTCTTGTGGAGAGATGGATGGGAGGGAAAGGGTGAAGGGTGACACTTTTGAACAGGCTTGTAGACAGTAAACACTGCTTTCCTTGTTTCTTAGGATCCTCTTTGCAAGCTCGGTGCTTAACCTGACTGAACTGGTTGCCCTTCGGCCTGACCTTGGCAAATTGAAAAAGATCCTTTACTTCCATGAGAACCAATTGACATATCCTGTCCAGAAATGTCAGGAAAGGGACTTCCAATATGGATATAACCAGATTCTTTCATGGTAGGTACATCTTGTACCCTCTTGTGGTTAATTATTCTATCTTTTAAGTCACTTCCATTCATTCAACATTTATAGAATCCTAGTCCTTTTCAAGGGATTACAGAGGAATGGACCAATGTAAGTATCAAAATATCAGGGGAATCTACTTTCTGTAATCAGGTTGTAGAGAGAGAAGCATACCTAGATCTTATTGCGAGAATCATGTTCTACCCTAACAAATTGCATTAATTTTCAGAATGTAGCTTCCTTGTGATACAGACAAGAAGATTTGCTTTAAAAGTACTTAACAAAGGGGCAGTTAATCATCACTGACTAACAATAGTTTTTATTGCATACAACAACTGAAATTAAAATAGGAGAGTTCAAGGAACAAACAAAAATTATAATACCCTTTTGCAGTGATATTTAGAGAGAGAGGGTAGTAAACCTTCCAGATAAATCTGGAAACACCCAGATGTTTAAAAGGTGATAAAACACCCAGATGTTTAAAAGGCTGTGATCCTTTATATTGTTACTTTGAAACAAACATATTTCTTGAACATAAGTTAATGAAATAAATAACATTTTCACTGGAAAACTTTATGATCAAGTAAAGTTTTGGACACCTAAATTAAAATTGAAAAGCCAAATTTAATATTTGAATATAAAATTTGTTCATTCATTCATTCATTCATTCATTCATTCATTCATTCATATCCTGCTTTTATTATTTTCACAAATAACACAAGGCAGCAAACATATCCAAAATACCTCCTATTTTCCCCACAATAACAACCCTCTTGTTTCACTTATTTTTATTAAGATAATTATCGTAAATGTAGGTTGAACATTTTAAGGCTAGATAATACTGTATGGCATCTGTATATTTGCCTTGTAACTCAACTGAAAGATGAACAGTGATCCCATGTAGCTGATTTTTTTTTTGCAGTGTCCGTTCTTTTATCTATCTATCTATCTATCTATCTATCTATCTATCTATCTATCTATCTATCTATCTATCTATCTATCTATCTATCTATCTATCTATCTATCTATCTATCTCACTTAAAAACGATGACTGGGACCAGCATCTGCAGTGCAGTTGTTAAACAAGCATTACAAGATCACAACGGATTTACAACATTGTAAGTCTTAACGCTGTGGTTACTGCAGGTTGCTAAGCAAAACATCAGATGACTGCAACTTGCAGTTTTACTGCCAGTTTCTCAATCTGTCTGTGAAGCATGCAAATCGTAATCATATGACTTCAGATCATAGAATTGCAGAACTGTGATGATCATAAATGCCCATTGGATGCAAAGTACCTGAATCTTGATCATGTGTGAGGACTGATTATAAGGTTGTTTTTTTTGGCTTTTCATGTTTATTGTAAACAACAGACTAATCAAAGAAGTACTAAAAGGAAAACAATATTCCTGCCAATACTGATAGGTAAGCGACTGTTACAGACAGAAAGCAATCTCCCCTCCTTTCTATTGCAGATGGTAATGAAACATCTGCAACAAAACAACCAAGCTCAGAGAGTATCATGGATCCCACATGAAACAAACAAAATGTTAAAAAGTTATATTTATGTAGTTACTTACCAAGCACATCCAAATTATATTAAAATGACCAAAATATCTTTATAATCCCCAAGGCATGTCACAACCTTTGAACACTTAATGTTTGACAATTGAAAGTTGGAAAATTTGACATGCTCTATCGCCCACCATTTAACCGTGAGCTATAAATATTTCCTTCTGTTGGCACCCATGGTTCCCTCATACCTTTCATATATCAGCTGTCATTAGGTCTACTGTTGTACTAGCATTCCATCAACTCCAGGTTCACTTGTCTTGTCCATGTATATGTCCAGTATGTTCCAATAGCCCACTTATTGTCAGTTTGTCCTGTTCCCCAGCATTTGGTCTGGACCCTGGGCAATGTCCAGACCAGTATGATTGTCTTAGTTCATGTCACTCTTATATTTGAGGTAAGCAAGTGAAGCTTTAGGAGGTCATACAGTGCTGTTACCACTAATTTATCCAGCTGTTCTATTTTTTTGATTTTAAAAGCCAATATATTAAAAACTGTTGGTGTGGAAGAAATATGTAAAGTGGAGAAAAAATGGCCAAAGTACAGAACTTGAGGTAACCATCTCCTCCATCAGTAATTCGTTAGTAATTCATGTAACGATCCATAGATATTAAAGGAATAAATATACTATCTGTATATTGTAGTACAATTTTTTGCAGTACAATTTGCAATTCAGTTCTTGTGCATGGTGAACACTTCAAGTTTATTGCTGTACTTCTCCACTGTTATATAAGTTGTAATCAGTATTCTATGTGCCAAGGTAGGGCAAAAATCCCAGAGCAGTTATCTTTTGTCCCTGAAGTTATAGAATGCACACTAGTTTTTGTGTGCTATTTTTATGCCACTAAATTGGCATATTTTTTCATAATTTGAATTATAGGATTACATTCATTGAGTATGAATCATAAATATATAGTCAACATTTTTATTAGTTGAATTTTTTAAATTTGTGTTGAAAAAATATGACTATTTATGTATTTGTGCATTCATATTTATTGATTTGAATTATTTTAGCTCATTAAAATGAGTTTTGTGAAGAATTAGAGAAGGGGAAAAGATGGCTTATGTCCTTTATCTCTGAGCACAAGTATAGGTAAATTTAATTTATCCTTTTTGTTCAGCGTGGAGATATTTATGAATTCTACTATACTAAAAATTCACATGGTATTAAATTTCTTAAGAAAGTTGGACTTGAGAATCCTTAAATTGCAAAAAAGTATGTCCCTCCTTTGAAGCCCAAGTTCATACAGTGAGCTCCATATAGAGAAGAAATATATGTGATATTATGAAAATATTAGGTAGGGACTAACCAGAGAATCTTGCACAGAAAGGGAGAAACACATCTGTGTTTTTTCATTAATCCTTCCATGCAACAATTAATGAAAGCTTTCATGGCATATTTACATTTGACCATAAGAAACATGGGCAAGATGAAGCTGAAATATGCTATCCCTGTCAGGTGATTAATGTATTTTGAAAGAAAATTTTGGCTGCTGGGATCACACATCACTTGGTATATAGCAGTATCATTTGGAGAAAGGGAAAAAAACCTGATATCTCTAAGCAATCCTGGTTTCCCAATCTTACCACCAATGGGGAACCAGACTTTGTACTGACAATCCTTAGGAAATGGGCCCAAACCTCTATCTTATTCCTAGTGAAAGAGCAGCTTTACACCAAACCAATTATGTTTTGTGTATTATTGATCGTTGATTATTTTCTCCCTCTTTTATTAGTTTGGTTGCTGACATTGTGGTGTTCAACTCTGCCTACAATATGGAGTCATTTCTAACATCGATTGGGAAATTTATGAAATTGATGCCTGATCACAGGCCTAAACATCTGGAAAAGCTAATCAGGCCAAAATGCCAAGTCCTTTACTTTCCAATCAAGTTCCCAAATGTGAGCAGGTTAGTACCTATCAACCATCTTCTCTAACTGGGCTCAGGTATTACTGTACTTCATTTCACCGCTATTATGATCATGGTAACCAAAGGAATATATTTCATGCCAAAATATTTTTTTGAGACAGAGCTAAGAAACTCTTAGACTATAGTAAGTATCAAGCCAGAGCAATGATAGAGATGGGGGAGGGGAGAGAAAGTAGAGCAAAAATAGAAAGACTGCTAAAGAAAAATTACAAGTTCTCCGTGAAGAAAAAAATAAAATCAAAAGACATGTTTTTATATATTTGTTGGTTTAGAGAAAGCATATGGTAAATGAATAGACTTAATTTATGGAAAGTTTGTGTGAAGAATGTTGTTTGCTGAATACTGTATGAATGATAAATGGAAAAAGTAAAGCATGCATGGATATAAATGGAATGCTTACTGAATGTTTACATTGATGAGAGACTAAAAGAAGGTTATATAATGACCCTTCATTGTTTAATGTATGTATAGCTAAATGTTTAAGGAAAGCTTATGGTGAATATTGAGGTATATTGATTAGATACATGAATGTATATGTATTTTTGAGCACAAATGATGTCATGTTGTTAGCTGGGAATTTGAATATTGGATGTTAAATAGGCTATATATATAATGTAATGAGAATGGGTTAAAATAATATATCAAGGACAAATAGAGTAAGTAAATGGATTTGTTTATCTTGATAGAAAATATATTTACAAAAGATGTAAAAATGGTTGGAGAAAATGTAAAAGGTTCAAATGCTGGTAGAAAAGTAATGGGTATTAGATGATCTGTTGTGAGAATGAATATCAAAACAAGCAAAATTGGTTGCTTATAAAAGCTGCTTTTGTTTACTTAGTTATATGGAGCTGAAAGTGGAATATAAAAGAAGAACTGTAAAGAGAACTGGATGGATTTGGAAAGGATTACATACTTAATAAATGTGGAGGGAAGGAGGAAATAAGGCCAGGAATAAATGGGTGGCAATGAAAGTTGATTCATTGGTTGACTAGTAAAAAATGTGAAGAGGTATTTTGGTCATACATAGGAAGAATAAATATAGAAGGAATATATGAAAGAAGAGTGAGTTAAGGAAGAAGAAAGAAATGAACTAGACAATTGGTTGAATAGAGTTGGTAGGATTTTGAGGTGAGCAATTTATGGAAGCAAAGATACGTTACAGAGATCGAAAAGTATTGAAAGTTACAATGAATGGTGTCTGTAAATTAAGTTTGGTCATATTTCTTTCTTTTCTATCATTGCATGTGTTTAATGATAATGATAATAATAATAATGATAATAATAATAATAATAATGAAACATACTGAGCTGTTGCAAGACAATAGTTCAGACTGACTACAAACAACGTCACAACACAGTTGCTCAGATGGTCCACTGGAACTTGTGTCACAATGACCATCTGCCTGTAGCAAAGAACTGGTGGGATCATAAGCCTGAAAAAGTGGTCAAAAATGAGCATGTAAAATTACTGTGGGACTTCCGAATACAGACTGACAAAGTTTTGGAACACAATACCCCGGATATCACGATTGTGGAGAAGAAAAAAGTGTGGATTGTCGACATTGCCGTACCTGGTGACAGCAGAATCAACGAGAAACAACTTGAAAAAGTCACCAGATATCAGGACTTGAGAATCGAACTACAGAGACTCTGGCATAAACCAGTGCAGGTGGTTCCAGTGGTACTTGGCACACTGGGTGCTGTGTTTAAAGACCCAGGGAAGCACTTAAAAACAATTGGCTCTGACAAGTTCACCATTGGTCAGCTGCAGAAAGCCACCTTACTGGGATCTGCTCACATAATCCGCTGATACATCACACAGTCCTAAGCACTTGGGAAGTGTTCGACTAGTGATTTGTGATACGAAACCCAGCATGGTTATCTCGTTTGCTGTGTATACTGTCATTTTTGTGTATAATAATAATAATAATAATAATAATAATAATAATAATAATAATAATAATAATAATAATAATAATAATAATAATAATAATAATAATAAAAATTCTTGAGATCTTTTGGTCCTTTGCATAACACTGATTTCTCAGAAGACAGCAGTGTCATTGGTATGTATAGATGGATGGATTCCTACTTTGCCAGTGTTGCTCGTGTTTGTGCATGTGTATGAGAGTGTATGAGAGAGAGAGGGAGAGGGGGAGAGAGAAGAAGAGAGGGAGAGAGTGGGGGGAGGGAGGGAGGAAGGGAGAGAGAGAGAATATGAATACAAATATGAATATGAATGAATAAGTGCTGCACATAGGAAGCATGTCCCAATAGATTTGGTTAGATTGTTGCTTTCTCAGATCTCCAGTAACTAAGAATTGTTCTCTGCTGCCTAATAATATCCTGTTTTATTACACTTAGACTTAGAATAACTTTGTCACTTTGAATGTGACATTAAAATGAAATTTTGTTGCATACAGCTCTCAAAGGGTCACCACCTCCAAAATACACTACATAAACATGGCTAAATAAATAAATAAATATGCATACACTCACATATATTATATGACACAGAGAAACAATACAATCTGATTTGGATGTATACATACCAGTGGTGAGATTCAAATTTTTTTACTACCGGTTCTGTGGGCGTGGCATGGCTTGGTGGGTGTGGCTTGGTGGGTGTGGCAGGGGAAGGATACTGTAAAATCGCCAGTCAGAGGTGGTATTTGCCGTTCTCTGAACTACTCAAAATTTTCTGCTACTGGTTTACCAGACAGATGGCATAGCGAATAAAGCTGTTACAGAATCTGGTAGTCCTGCTAGAAAATGGTTAAAAAAGTACCAGTATTCCAGTGAATCTTTTCCCTCTCATTGTATGATTGGCAGAAGACAAGGTGAGAATTGGAGGCCTAGCAGACAGAATTTTCAGATCCAAAGTATAAAAGGGATTGACAAATCCAACAGGAGATGAGGAGAAAGACCCTTCCAGAATTAGGAGATACAAGATACAATCTTAGCAATGTCAAATTATTTAATTAATACATTATCTATTGACATTGAACAGTCCCTTTGTGTAATGCTAGTGGAAGGGAGAACTGTACAACCCTAAGGATTACTTTACGCCTCCCACACACATCTGTATTTTGAGGTCATTTTTTTCCATGTACCCCATCCTGTGAAACAGTAGGGGATCCCTGGAGAAGGAGAAACCCATCTTTTATCGATATTCCAACATCTTCCCCTGCTAACTACTTTCATGTCTTCTCTGATATTTGCAGAAATGTTTTTATATTATTGTTGTTGTTGTTATTATTATTATTCCAGATGGTGTATAATTTTCATACTGCTTTTATATATTTGTTGTTTTTAAAACCTTTTTATGTGCTGTTTCTTTTATGTATGCTTTCTACTCTATCCAGACACTTTATTTGAATAATAGGGCATCCATTTTAATGGAAGAATGCATAAACAAATATTTGGTTTGTTGGTCCAATAATCTGACTTAGTATTAGTCATCTTTTAATATATCAGTTACTAGTTTGGGAATGACTGTTGGAAATTCAGTGAGTTAATTTGCTACATATTCTCCTTATATAATTTTGAAGAGTATACAAAAAGATATGAGTTTTTAGCAGCTACACTAGAGAATTGTTGACATTTATGTGTGCAAAATATATAAAAAGAAAACATATAGAGATTGGTTTGGTTGAATACATGCCAGTGTGGTATTTTTTTTTTTAAAAAAAAATAGACATTGTACAATACTCTGAATACTGTGTTTCAAAAAACCAATTCAATTTCTTAAACATACATTTTACATAAGCTTTCATTCATTAAATTTGAAAATTAATTGTGGCATATCTTCTGATTTGGTTCTTCGGGTTTTCTCCTGCGTAGAATTGGAAGTATCTAGGTGACGTTTCGACTTCATCGAAACGTCGCCTAGATACTTCCAATTCTACGCGGGAGAAAACCTGAAGAACCAAAGAGCCACATACAAATATCCACGAAAACCTCCGAAAACAAATATAATATAATATTATAAACAAACTATTATAAACTATTTATTGCTTGTAATAAACACTAACAGAGCAATCCATGCATAAAGTTATGCATTTTAGTTTCAGTTTTTAGTTACAGTTGCCGCTATTTATTTTTCTAATAAGATCTTCTGTTAAATAAATGTTGAATTCACCTATGGCAATTGAATGCAGTTTATTAATTTAGTCTGTGTTACTCTAGCAAAAGCAAGTTGAATGGAAATGGAGAGAAAAAGGTTAAGAAATATCAGGGCCAAACTTAGATTCATAAAGCAAGCTTTTTGCCCAGAGTGTTTTCAAGTTATTTTCAAATGGTAATTTGCTTTATCCAAACCAAACTCATACAGTGTAAGTAAGTGATTATTTGCATGAGTGACAGTCATTTGAATGCCTGCAGTCTTTTAAAAATGCATAAGTTTGCAGCGATGTCGAGGACGGGCTGGAGAACAAAATAACTAAGGTGATTTTTTTTCTCTCCTTACTTTGACCTCCTTTTTACTTGTTGTTTCTCCCTTTAATATGATTTGTATTTCTATATCCAGCAGAATTATATTGTAAACAAGAAAGCACTATTTTTAGGCTTGCAACTAAGATTTTTAAAAGCAAGCTTCATTTTAAGTTAATGTTGTGATTCTGATATGGAATATAGATATATTAATGCAGGATATTTGATCTAGAACTGGGGACATATCACAAGAGGAAGTAGGTAGCAACTTAGGTTAAAAAAAGAAGAAAATGAATTTATTTGTAGTGTTTCTTAACCAAAGATAATACATGCATCTTACAAGAAAATATGACTAGGTTAATTGTGACAGAATTAGAGTAGAGATACTCCAATTTCTAGGTATAATGTGAATGTGTACAATATCTTCTTTCAGAATAAATAGTGTCAAGTATATTTTTGTTTTTTGATGTGTGTTTGACTGTAAACAACAACTGCACATAATTGTTCCCTTCAGTTTCTGGTTAGTCTTACTTCCTTGATCAACTGATAAAATAAAAATAACGAAAACATTAAAAGGTCCTAATACAAATAATCAGAACAGTGCAGAATACTGTCTCCTTGCTGGTGCATCATAAGCTTGTGAGGAAAAGACCCAGACATCTCCACCCTATCATACTCTTAAGAGATAGTGGCTCTAAACGTTGTTTCTGCAATTTATATGCTTCTCAGTTCCCAAAGGGGCAGAATATAAATTGTTGAGAAATAATTCACTTGTTTTACATTTTGTCCCACTATTCCTGTCATCTTAATCAATCTCTTTAAAGAGAAATCTGTGAGGATCACACTTGGGAAAAAAAACATTCTGGCAATCCACATTCACGATTGCAATGTGTACTTCAACTCTGTCCATCTATCTTTCTTCTCCCCCCCCCCCCGCCATTTTTGGCCACCCTGCACTCTACTGCCACCTACCCTGCCACCCCCACCTGACCATCACTGTCTTCTACCTTCTGCTGCTGCTGACGCACACCCAGCCAAGGCAGCTGCTAGCCCTTTGCAACACCTGATGACCACATTGACTTGCGAGGCCTCTGCAAGGCCTCCATAATGCTTCATGAGGCCTTTGTGATGTGTTTGTGACACCTCACAGAGGCCTTATAAAAGGTCAGTAGTTGCCTGGATTGTGCACTTCTCAGCAGTAGAAGGAAGAAGACTGCAAAGGGGCAGCTAGAGGTGGCAGAGGGGTGGAGAGCAGAGCAGCCAAAAGAGCAAAGATAGGGGGCAGATATTTGGGTAGAAGAGCTGGAGGTGAGTGTAGCAGGGCGGTGGAGCCCCATCTTTCAAAGGGAGCATGCTTGGCCCCCCACCAGGAAGAGGCAGCGAAATGGAGCCAGCAAAAGAGATCTAACGATGGCATGGTTTTTACCTAATGACCATAAGCAGAACTACAGAACCACCATTGCTAATCAGTACAGTCACATGATGTTTTCTCTAATGACTGCTTTGCTTAAAGAGGGAAATTCTAGTCCCCAGTGGAGTCATTTTACCTAAGATTAAGGCTAGAGTTGCCCATTGTGAAAATAAATCTTGATTTGCCATTTAGTTTGATAGTTTTAACAAACTTCTCTAGACAATCTTGAACTTTTGTTTTATTTAGCCCAAGGATGACAAGGGCACGGGTGTCAAACTCACGATGTCACATTGTCATCACCTGACGTATCACAACCTTTTCCCCCTTCGCTAAACCAGGGGTGGGTGTGGCCAGTGCATGACGTATCTGAGCCATGAGGTGCAACTTTGACACCCCTGATCAAGGGTTCAACATTTTGGATGGCACAATCAACATCTAACAAGTATTGTCAAAAGCATACTCTGGTCTCATGTGATTTTCAAATGCTGCTGAGGCCATAAAAGAAAGGCATGTGCTCTTGTGTGACCTCCAGAGCCTCTGAAAAATCCCATATAAACAGCATGTGCTTTCATGTGGGTTTTGGAGGTAGCAGAGGCTGCAAAAGAACATTCTCCAAAGCTGGCTCAAGAATGAATGCCTTGTGTGACCTGGAACAGCCTTGGGTAGGCTGCAGGGGCCTGTCAAGCGAAAGGGAGCCTCACATGAAAGTAAGTGGTGTGGCAGATCCTGGAGAGTGCTGGGCCATAGTGATAATCACACTGTTCCCTAAAGATTGTACGTCTTTGGGAACTACTCAAAATGCCATTTTTGAGTCCCAGTGGTAGTGCTAGGCTGAAGCTGAGAGCCAGGCCTCTAGGGCTCAGCCTCAGTGCTTCTGCCAGTGCCAATGGTCAAGGTGGCCTAAATATATGTGGGGAGATAGAGAATTGTTTCTCTTTTGTTTGGGGAGAGTGGCACATGTCAGAAGTGTTAAGTTAGACCTTTTCTGAATTTTTGCGGCGCCAAGCCCAAAAGGTTTGCCATCACTGATTAACCTATATTGACTCGGGTAGGTTCAAAGCTGGTATCAGCTTGGACATTTATATTGAAAGTATCTCCAAGTGACTTATTGTTGTCACTTCCTGTTACCATAACATTATTCAGTCTCATGTTCTAACCTTGCAATGCCAGTGACTCGCATGTAGAGGGATTTTAATATGTGAAGCATATCTTTATCCATGATTCCTGCAAATTGTCAGCTCTGTGTCTGTGGCCTGTTGCTGGGTTTTAGGGAGATTGAGGTTGTTCAATGGATGGTCTTATAAACCAGTTGCGCAAATTGTTATATCCCACTGCGCTGAGATAATATTTTTCATTAGAACTTTCTATTATTTAGACCATCCAGAGCATGGCTCAAGATTTTATCCAGTGGTTAGCTGACATCTGTGGCAATTTGGCTCCTCAGCTATTGCCATGCCATCCTCTTAGAGCAGGGGTGTCAAACTCACGTGGTCATGGCATCATCACGTGATGTATCGCAACTTTTTCCCCCCTTGCTAAACCGGGCATGGCCATGGCCAGCGTGCAGCAAGTTTGACAACCCTGCCTTAGAGAAAGTAGCTCTGTTTTACATGGACATTTGTCAAAAGAGGAAACAACACCCTTCCTTCTCCTATCAGTTCCTTAACAGTTAAATCTTATGTCTGAGATCATTTAAAACCATGACAGCACAAATAACAGATAAAAAGGAACAGATGGGAGGACTAGGGGTAAAGATAATGAAAACTCCTTTCATCTGTATAACTTGTTAGTTTTGTATGTAATGCATGCTTTAGATTCTGAAATACTGAAAGGACGAAAAATTTTTTCAAATGTGCTTCTTTCTGATATTGCAAAATGCTACAAATATTTCTCTGTCTCTGTCTCTGTCTCTCTCTCTCTCTCTCTCTCTTTCTCTCTCTCTCTCCTGAAGTGATAATGAAACAGATAACTGAGAAAGTAAACTTCAGTTTTATATGAATTTGATGTAAGAAAATTATATTTCTGAGTAGTGAAAAATGCTTGGAGAACAACTGTCTTAATTGAAGCAGCAGATCAACCTGTGAGTTAAAAGCTAGGCCCATGATGTAGCATAAGTGGAAAAATTCAGGTGTTGGCATATAATGCCATTGACAAACTGAACATCTTTATACAAGAGAAAATGGAGAGAGATCCATGATGTCATGAAAATATGGGCATCCTCTATTATGAAAATCATAAAATGAATTTGCCACATAGTACAGTTTTGAAGACCACGCCAGCTCCTGTTTCCTGTGTTGTGTCTTCCATTTATCTCACACTGCTTTCTGAAGCAGATACTAAAGCAGCAAAATTTGTAAGTTCACACTGCTCTTCTCAACTGTTTATATAGATGATCCTTGTTTAGCAGCTGCCTTGTTTAGCAATCATTTGCAGTTACAATCATGATGAAAAGTAACTTTACAATCGATCTTCACATTTAGGACCATTGCAGGTCTGTAAAATAAAGCAAAGATCATAAATACAATCATGGATTCATTCAGCATCCGCTTCGCTTAATGGTCCAAATTGCCGGTTTCAGTGGTGGTCGCAAAAATAAGGACTACCTATAGTACCATGATTCATTGTTGTTCCTTTAAAAGAAGTCCGGTCTCCTTCATGTCATCTACGATTGCTAGGGTCTTCTTGGAGATGTCCCTGTTCATATACTTTCCTTGCAGTACAGTACAGGATTGTCATTGTCTGTTTCTGGGATGCAGTCAAAATGTGTGTATAACACAAACTTAGGTCCTTTTGCAAGTGTCTTGTGACATTGTGCACAAGTATGTAAGAGACAGAGCTTTCAACACAAGTTATGTTGCTTTGACAAAATCTGGCTTGTTGTAAATGTCCCTACAGATATGCCCTCTAAGTCTCTCATCTACGAACTTATCAGGCTGCTTAGCCCAAAAGAAGGTCAGCCAGTTGTTGCCACCTACTGAGACTAAAAGATCTTAGAGAAAGAAGCCTTTTTTTCTTTTTTACCAGTTCGGCTAAAATAATTCCTTTGATCTCTTTTCTTTAACCAACTTTAGTCATTCAGATGAGATCTAAGTAGAGCTGTTCTAGTTTTGCACTATATAGCGCAGTTGGATTCTGCATGCAGCCTACTTAATTTTATTAGTTGTGTTCTTGTCATGTTGCATACAGTGAATTCCCATAAAAGTTACGTTTTGTATTTACAGAAAAAATTCTCTTGAGAGTTAAGGTCTTGTAAAACATTCTTGTTCTACAGCATGAACAAATTATTGTCCTCTGAGGCATTAAAAAGTTAAGTGTACTGAAGAAAAGATTTTTTTTTTCATTAAAATGCAGTTTATATTGATAAAACAGATTACTAGCATTTGGTGAAATGGGAAACTTGGATCTGCCCTTATTGCTAATTTGCCAGTAGGCTTATTTTGGCAGGAGGACTAGAATATAATATATACCAGGACCAATCATTATGCAGTACCTGTTACTTATGTATCTGATTTAAATTGAGGTTCAGTGAAATTGTTGAGGGGGTGGAAGACTACATCATCCTTCCTCTGTCTGCTTCTTGAAGTAGCAGAATGTGGTAACCAAGAATATTTGAAAAGAAAAGCTGTTGTGATATCAGTTTTGGCACGGTCATTTATCAATCAGTATTTTAAACATTGACAAGTGGTAATTTAATGGGGAATGACCCTGTTGGCAGGAAGCTGCAATGACAGATGATGCAAACTTATTTTTCACTACGGGCTGTACTAACTTTTTACCTTTCTTGGTATTAGAGCTCATATTTTCCAAGTCTCAGATGTGAGATGCCACCAAGGGCGAAACTTATGGCAGAAAGCCCACAACCACTGTTATCTCACTTTAAAGTGGTTAATTCTTGATTTTCACATTACCCTCAGCTTGGAACAAAAAGAAAAGTCCTGATGGTTTGATAACTACTTCAACAACATGGAATTTATATGCTATATTAAAAAGTTCCCTTTGTTATTGGTTCATGTTGGATGCCTGAGGAGCTCTTTCTTGACAAGAATCCCTTCAATACATGCCAGATGAATCTAAAAATGGTGGCATGCAAAGGGTGTTAGCCCTTCAAGAGAGCCTAGGTTAAGAAGCAGATACCTCAAGAAATATCAGGAATTCTGTTTCATTATTGTAGGATATATTAATAAAATCTGTTTTTCTGCCCCATCTTATACTAAACACAATCTAGGCAGGGTTGTTTTGAATTTATTTTTCATACTTCCTTCCATCTCTGGACTGTGCAACCTTGTCTACAAGTCTCTCATTCATAGGTTGCTTCTCTCATTAAAGGCTCTCTGGTATCCTCCTCAAGGTCACACTGAAATTTCTATATAGGTGGGAGAGAAAGGTCTTTCTACTAGATTTTAGAATAAGAGGTAAGGTACATCAAGAAAACCATACATACAGAGCCCTCCAGGTCATGGTTCAATTGCCCAAGATATTGTGTAGTGTAGATGCTTCTCATATATCCTTTCTCACTAGGGATACTATCCTTTTAATTCCCGTTTGCCTTCGCCTTCCCTTCCCTTCCCCTGAGGCACCAGTCAGTTTGAGTAGGGAGGCTACTCAACCAGTGTGATAGCAGTTGTTTCTTTTCTTTCTTTACTTGCGATTACCTATTCTCCCTCTATGAAATTACTTATTGTTGAAGCCATAGATAAGACTTGCAATCTAACATAAGTTCTGAGAGAGAGAGGATATATATAGAGAGAGTGTGTGTTAGTTCAGTTGTTCTTGAAATATAGGTGGTCCTTGACTTACGACCACAATTAAGCACATTTCTGTTCCTGAGTGAGACAGTTGTTAAGTGAATCATTGCAGTTGATTAGTTAATAACATGGTTGTTACTAACAACATGGTTGTTAAGTGAGGTTTGGCTTCCCCATTGACTTTGCTTGTCAGAAAGACGCAAAGCGTAATCACATGACCCCAGGACACTGCAACTGTCATGAATGTGAACCAGTTGCCAAGAGTCTGAATTTTGATCACGTGGCCATGGGGATGCAGCAATGGATGTTAGTATGAAAAACTGTCATACGTCATCTTTTTCAGTGTTTTTATAACTTTGGACAGTCACTAAACGAACTGTTGTAAGTGGAGGACTACTTGTAGTGCATCAATCACTGGTAGTCTTCAGCAAGCTGGCCTCATCCAGATGTTTCCATTTTGACTTCCAGAATTTCCAATCAGCCTGACTGTTGCTGACAATTCCTGGAATTGATATCTTTACACCTTCAGGGACAGTTCTAGTTAGCGAGTCTGATCAACGAAAGGAGCATTTTTCTTATTTAATAAGAGTTCCGTGCAGTGCATTTCATTTTTAGTGTTCAACTTTAAGCTTTCCTTTTGGATCCATTGACGGAGGGACATGGTTCAGAATGTTAATTTAATTCTGCTGCAGTTTGAGGATTTATGCATGTTTACTCTTTTAATGTTTAATGTAACCCACCATGAGCTTTTTTGTCCAATCTCAGAAGTCATTTTTGAACTTCCGTAAAATAATAATAACAGTATTTGGGGGTTAGGGATGCTATCCATATCATGGTTATAGATAAAAATATATTTTTGTTGCTTTACTGTTTCTACCTTAATTACTACTTATCTCTAATTCACCATTTGCTTTGCCCTTTCTGAGATATCAGCATGGATAGTTATCTGGCAACCATTTAAACTTTAAAATCTCTGTGGGTGGCATTTTTTCCTCATTGCTGACAACTGAATTTTGCAAAAGAAAGTTGAGTTACTGTAAGCATAGTGAAATGTACTTTTCTGAAACGTGGACATAGGTGATAAGACTGAGAGCTTTTGAAAATATTAACCTTATTTTGGTTCCCAGATGGAAATTAAACTCTTGTGTGTGGGTGTGTGGGTATGTTTGTGTTTGGGGAAATCTTGCTCTTTTTGAGGTGAAAACAAGCAGTGTGTATTAGCTGTTTTTTTTCCTTTGCTCTAAACTGAGTTTTGCAATTAGTAACAATGAAAATGAATATTTACATTGAAAATACAACAACAAAATAACAAGTTAGTTTAACAGGAAGACTGTTGGGCAAGCTATCTGCTGTTGTGAATACCCATTATACCTATTAAGTTTTACTTCAACCAATGGCAACTTACAAAAGTTATATCCCATCTTTCCTGTTGCTCAATATTTTGGAGGGCAGAAGTTAACAGATTCCAAAATCTGTACTTTTATTGACAGACAGTTTCTATAATTCTGGATGCAGCTGCCCAATATAAGTAGGATGGTGCTACTGCAATTGGTATGCAAATATATCTCTATATCTACTAAGTTTTATAGGAATAATGGCTATCCAATCAAATACTGATTCAGTAAAAAAAATTGTATCAGCATCAGTTATAATGGCAATGAGTATACTGTTAAAAAACCTGAAAGAACATGTTATACCATATTGCCATGGAGAAATTTGTCCATGTGGATGCTAAGTATTGACGCAGACTTAAACATAACCCACCAATCAATCAGTTAATCAAATATTGTTGAATTCTGATTAGAAATAATGTAATAAGAGTAATAAATAATAAGATGGTAGAGGACAGGAAGGCCCAGAGGAAAGTTGTCCATGGGATCGTAATGGGTTGGACACGAGTTTGTGATTAACAAAAACAACAACAATAATAATAAGAGGTGCGCTGGCGCAGTAGTTAGAATGCAGTACTGCAGGCTACTTCTGCTGACTGCAATTTGGCAGATTGAATCTCACCAGGCTCAAGGTTGACTCAGCCTTCCATCCTTCCAAGGTGGGTAAAATGAGGACCCAGATTGTTGGGGGGAATATGCTGACTCTGTACACCACTTAGAGAGGGCTGTAAAAACACTGTGAAGCGGTATATAAGTCTAAGTGCTATTGCTAGTATTGGAAAGAGGAAGGAAGGAAGGAAGAAAGGAAGGAAGGAAGGGTATGTGTACACACAACACACACACTTATATAGTAAGATTGTGATGACTGTAAGTCTCATCAATTATTTATATAAATGTGTATACTTTCAGAACTTTAGGTAGTTTTGTGAGAGTCCATTTCATGAAATGTCATGAATTCTAATCCAGATAAACTTGTAATGGGACAGCTCTTAGTTCTTATGGTTCCATAAAATTCTGTTCTTGCAATTTTTGTTTTAATTTTATTCTTTACTCTCCCCTTTTATATTTTTATTAATAACTCAATGCCTCCTCCTGTTTTATCCACAACAACAACCTTGTGATGTGGATTGGGCTGAGAGACTGTCTGCTGCAAAAGTCATTCAACTGGCTTTCATGTCTAAGGCAGAATTATTGTAACTCCCAGTTTCTTGGTTTCTAGTCTGGTGCCTTAATCGCTAGAAGAAATTGACTGTTAACCCTCTGGGAACGCCTAAGAGGCAATTTATGTCTTTGGCCTTCTAAAGTATGCCCTCCAACAATAAATGTCCCTCTTTCACTCAGGTAGAAAAAGCTTTATACTAATGTTCTAGAATAGCATTTCCCACAAATATATTAGGTGATGATGTCCGTATGCCCTATGTTTTTTCTAAGCAGCATGGACATCTAGACATCTGATGGAAGGTATCACCTAGAGAACTTTGCTCTCAACCTTTTAACAATTTTGTTTCTTTACTGTGAGGGAGTTGTACAGATTAAGCAGCAGGCTTCTTGCTGATCCACAATCCCTGTACAGACTTTTGTACTACAGTTTTACCGAGAACACTAAATAGATATGACAGGTCTTACATTAGTTGACAAAAGCACATTACATAGACTTTCTAGCCTTTTTTCTGAAACCGGAGCCCTAATTGCCTCTTTAATTTTCAGCAAACTGCTCACCTTTCAAGTTCCTGAACTAGCCTTGTTCTTTACTACTTTAAAAAACAGTGGGCCCCTTTTTCATGTTTGTTGCACGATGACATTTTTCTGTATATTTATCTTCTTCATTCCTTTTTTTGTGTGTATCGTGATCTTTGTAGACCTGTATATAATATGCCTGAAAAGGGCAAGTCCCTAAGCTTCTGTGAGACTCCTAGATTTGTAATGATGATGGGAATGTTATAGATGTCATTTTTCCATTTAGTTACTCAGAAGCATTTGTTAGTTGTTCCATTATAGTTTGAAGTAAACTAAGCACTGTTTCCCTCTGTTTTTAGGTTTTTATTGTTACGATCCTCGGTTTATACTACAATATCTTCCTTGATGTTTTAATTATATTTTCTTGTTTGCATTTTACAGCTTACATCTTCTGCATACTTTTTAAAAATTGTGCTAAATTTCAACAAGTTATTAATGTATTTGTATTTCAGCTGCAGTCTAAAAAAATTAGGATTGTTTATTTTAAGGATTATTCTAAGGATTATTTTTCATTGCTGTGAAAAAAACGAGTGTATATTAGGAACATAACAGCTCTGTTTGGGGTGGGGGCAAATTTAGGAAGATGCTGTGGAGTGATTTTATCCAGGCCATATTTATTGTTTTCATGGCCCATCCAGTTACATGAAATGGAGGATAATTCCAATTATTTTAGTTGACAATGGTGGAAAATAAATCATGCCCTGATAGAACAAACCTTCCGTCTCTTGAATAACTCTTGTACTGAAGGAGTTTTTCATCAAAGCTTGCTCTTGCTCAGATGCCTTCTATCTCTGATGTCTTTTATACTATTAGTTAATGGGATGTAAATTATTCCTATTGATTTATTCAGCTGTGTTTTGAGCCCAAGAAGAAAGTTATTTGCCTCTCTTTTTAGGAAACCAGTCCCCTATACTCTTGCTGGTTGTCAGCTACTTCGGTGAGAATGTGGAAGAAATGGCAGCTATCTCCTTATTAGAAAATACCCAGAAAACAAAGATTATGAGTTAGAAATTGGTTCCATCCTCCTTGTCTTCTCACCCAGGGGTGTTCAGTGGGTCCTGCACAAAATAGTACTACTTCTGCCTGCTGAAAATAGCCCAGCTACACAGCCATCTATCCAAAGCTACCTACCCCAGCAACTTATTATTCTTCAAGCATCACTTCATTTTGGCTTGCAATAAGTCCTGTTCAGTCATTGTGCTGCAATGGAATGTTTAAAGCTGAAATGGGCATTGGAATCTGTTTGTTTGCAGCAGATGATTTGCCTAAGCTTTGATGCACAGTCACTTTCTGACATTTGTGTATTTCAGCAGTGAACAATGTAAACTCATTTTCCGAGCACTTTGATTACTTGCACATAGCAGTGCCCATGGCATGTGACAGAGAAGAGCACTCCATCCACTAATCAGATAGCTGTGCTTCAAGCGTATTTACACAAAATAATGAAAACAGCTGTTAGATACCTTTAAACTTGAGTGTGTTTTGTTATTAATCTACTAGCCTGTACACATGACACTATAATTCTTTGCTCACTCAAGTTGCCTTTAATGACACAGTAATAAAACGGAGAGGGATGAAAGTAATGGAATTGTAGAATGTAATGCCTCAATTGTTCTACAGTGTCTTCCCTTTTGCCAAAATAAACCACAATTAGGTCCATATGGTGTTTTTGAAGTTTTCAAGCAATGACCCTAATAAAAAGTAATGAATTTCTGACAAAAGAAAGCGTGGTGTTCTTTTAAGCAGATATCTTTGCTATTCATCTAGATATGATAGCAGACTGATACGCTAATAGAAGAAGAAAGATTCAGTGGGCCTATTACAAGCACTTTCATTTCAGTTTATTTTATATGAAATTTCATATGAAAAGGTAGAAACACATTGTGATGTATTAATTATGCTACCTCTTTAATGAGAGCTAGTATTTTCAGAAAACTATTAGTTCTTTCTTTTTAATTTATTTCTCGCAGAACATGCAACTTCTGAGGAAAGAGTGAACTTATATTTGCTTAAAAAAACAGTGACAATTTTTCTTGAATGTAATTTTTTAAAGGTTATTCTCTTTTCCTCTTCATACCCTAAAACCCTTTCTGCTCCTGTAAATATCTTAGACATTGGGAAAATATCATTAGAACAATAACATAATACTCTATTAGGCTGTGTAGATATAATGTCTGTACTAATACAGCCTTCAACAAAGCCAGCATAATATGTTTTTCATCATTTCATAATTCAGCTCTAGAAGAAGGAATGTTATGATTAAAGTGCATCTGAGCATGTGTTGAGGATTGTCCTGTATTGGGTATTCCTAGTCCACATTCATATTTGGTGATATTGGGAAAGGTGTCAGAGTTAGATTAAGTTTCCAGCAGCCTTACTAGTTAAGTTTTCCTCATGGTCAGGTATTGAATCCTTGTTCTTATAATAAAGCCTGTTTGTCTACAAGTAAGTATGAAAATTCAGCAATGCGGTAATTTAAAATCAAAACAACATTAAATTAAAATACAATTAAAGATGACTGGGAAAATAGTTTTGTAATTTTGGCCTGCTGGTCTACATCTGATAACTATCAGGAAGGGCTTTATTTTGATACCTTAGGACTTCTAGTACTCTTTCTCCACAAGGTGCCTAGGATCTGTTGAGAGTGCCTGGCAGGTACTGATTGGAGAAAAACACCCCTTTTTCAAATTAAGTCACTGGAAGTTATTGTGTTATATTGGTGATATCTAGCTGTATCTTTCCTGATTTTCACCATATTACTTGCTTCCTGTTTAGGGCTACTTTTCTTTTTCTTAGAGCATACACAGTTGCTAGAACATATTGTGAAACAGAAAGAAATTCAAATCACCTGCAAGAAAATTAATTAGCCAGATAAAAATAATTAAGTTAATACAGTTACTTGCAGCATCCATAGTTATTTGTCCCTTTTTACCACGTAAAAAGTCCATGTGGGTTGCCTCAGTCAACATAGGGTCTGACTGGAAATGAAGAATTTGAAGTTGATGTTCCATCACATTGGAAGGATATCATATAGAAAAACATTTATTTAAAATGCATAGTATCATTGCTTTCATTTTTTAACTAACAGTGGTCTTAAAATACCACAAAATTTAAATTTAAGCAAGAATGGATCTCTTACATATTACATACAACAAAGAAAGCTTAGATACCCAGACTACAGTTTCTAAAGGAAAACATTCATAAAATATCTTAAATAAAAATCAGAACCTATTCCTAAAGCTTATAAATGTATTAACTACAACAATCAGTTAGGACATAATAAATGGCAAGAGTACATAATTTGTAACAAAGTAGTTTCTTGGTAAAGATTTTTATTGATTTTTATTTTTCTCCTTCTTTGCTTATACATGAGTACATTTTTCCCTTTTTTCTGTATTTGCTTTTTTGGAATAATAAAACATGTAAAAATAGCAACAATTTAAAAGAGAATGCAGTTAGCAAAATATATTAAAATTTAGAAATATTATGCAGAATCATATTTTTTTTTCACATGGCAATAAAGAACAGCAATATACACGCAAGCTTTAAAGGAAATACAATTATTGTAGAACAGGTCCAGGTTCTGTAGTGGAGATTTCTAAGAGGTAATCCTTTCTTGTTGCATAAATAGAAAATAGTATTATGTCTATACAGACACGATCAACCCCAATCTAGTTTTAATTTTATCTATAGAAATTGGGAAAAAGGTGTTCTGATTATAATAGTTTGAACTTTTATAGGTTCTTAAATCGAAATGTGTCAGCAAACCTAAGTAAATCAGAAGGAAAACTCAACTAGATGAGCTAATTCTGCTTTATTGTTATATTAATAGAATTACTATAATACAAGTCTCATACTGTCATTTTTAACAACATCTGATATGCTAGAGCAGATTCTTCTGAAGTCTTTTTGCTCCCCCTTTTATCTGATTGTTCTCTAGGCAGAATCTTTCTCCTTGTCCGTCAAGGTAATTCCAACATACAGTATTTTAGTATAATAACAGATGATAGATAAATAGATTGATATGATATGGTAGACAATAAAAGGTGAATATTATTATTCAAGTCATCAAGATATTTAATTTTAGTAGCATAATATAAAGAACTTGCATTAAAAACAAGCTGGTCCCACACAAGTAATCAAGTCCACCCAGAACAATGAATATACAAAGCCATATAAACTGAAATAAATAAAATAAATTACTATCATGTCTTTTTTCTGCCTAAAAATTGTAGAGATGTTTCAAAATCATAGACATTATTTAATGATTCAAGGCACTTGAAAACAGAATTATTTCTCAGAGATAATCTTTCATTCATTTTAATCATCAAAAGATCTTCAGGTATCCCTACTTGTCCTCATCCTAGAATGAATCAACAAAGCCACAAGTACAAGAGAGCAATTCTGCCCAAATATCTGAGGGTTCCTTCTAGTTGGCTGCATGAGGAATTTGGGCCTTTCTTTTATGTATCCAAACTACAACCCTCTACTCTTAGCCATAGGAGGTACTCCTGATTAACATTAGGATATGTAATTTGAATTCACTATTAAACAGGATAGAAGAAACAAGAGTTGCATTTTTATGTGACACTGCTTTCATTTTTTGTTGATTTTCTTATTATAATATTTAGAGTGGATCAAACAAGGCAGTCATGTGCGATTTTTAACTTCTCCATAACGTATGATGTAAATAGAACCTTTAGCGAATATAAAAGATTTCAAATGGAAAATTAGGACAGCTCAAGGTATTACCTTTGCTCTGGGGAAATCCCTTTGGTTTTGTAATCATGCCCCCAGGTTGAGGCTCCTGAGTCATTGGGGATTTCCACTAGGTTTCTTGGTATGGCCAAAGAGATACCATCCTCGGGGATTACCACTTAATGCTGGGGATTCCCACAGGTATACATGGCCAAGAAGTCCCTGAAATTTACCCAATCTGCCTGGGGTCAGGTACTAGTGGGGATTTTTTTTTAACCCTGCACTTGGGCTCTAGGGGAATAGTACATCTCAAGATGTATGGTAATAAAACTATAGCCAAAGACATATATTCAGCAGAAGGTGCCACCAAATCTGCTACATTATTTAGATATGGAATGCAACATTTTTTTTTGCAGAAGTTCCACAATCAAAATATAGGAAATAATACTAGAAACCAAAACCTATTCTGAAACGAATAGAAAGGCTAAAACTTAAAATAGCTTGATACAATTACAATTAGTGATGTTATATTTTAAAATGTTGAGGTTTTCAAAAGATTCCTTGAATTCTTTCGTTGCTTACTTATGGGGTGGGGGTGGAAGGGGTGTATCATATTTCTTAATTCCACTTTGCTACTGCATGGATGTTTCTTGCGATTTTATTGTTGTTGTTTACTTGGCAATATGATATTAGTTAACCAGACAACATGCCGTTAATATGGTAGTATCACATATAACTTAATCAAGCCTATGACAGATCATCTTATCATTATAGTAAAAACAATGCCACTTGCATTCAGTCTGCGTTGTGTACTTGATGTTGTCAGATAGCTAAACTCAGTTAACTGTGTGATAGTGTAATATTGGTAGTTCAGTATAAGGATGGGAAGAATTGCCCTTACTCAAAGACAATGTCAACTGTATTTTCAAAGCTTTCAAACTTCTGGAAAAGGAAATATCTTTTAATCATTCAAAATTGTCAAGATGGAAATATTTTTTGTCTCTAAATATTATCTTTAAAAAAATGCTTTCTAACCAGTGTCTTGGTCTCAATTTATAATATCCTTGAATTGCATAAAGAAGAGTGCCTAAATAATAATTCACTGCATTTCATTTATAGAAGCTTATAGTAGTCTACCACTTTAGCTAGATATATTGTTTAAACATTCTCGTTCTTCTCTTTTTATTAATTATGTTACTTCTATTGAAATCATTTATTTACATGTCTGCTATATCAGGCAGATTTCCCAATCATATCTTATCACAATCTAATTCTGGCTTCAGTGCCGGATAAATTCCATATCACTGAGTTTTCCCATCTGTGATAGTAGAAAGGCTTTTGGTGGTTTCAGTGAAATCTGGACTGCAACTGGCTATGTTGAATACGTACTGAATAATACAAGTTTTTTCTTGCCAAAGCTGATCTGAGCTTAGCGGTTATGTTCTGAAAGACAAAACAAGCTTCTATGATTTTACATTCTGTTAATTCCTAGGATTCCCCATGTAGCACACAAAGCTGTCAATCAATACCTGAGTGTATATATATATATATATATATGACATTCATGATAATTAAATTAAATCACTATACAATTTAGGGTGAAAAGGGAACAGCCATTTTCCTCCTTCAATTTTTGTCATTACCTATATTCATAAATAACAACTTTAGCAAAAAATATACACAGCTCTCAACATTTACAAATATTTTTTTTAAAGTACCTTGCTAAAAATATTGCTTGGTATCCAGAATCAAGAGCTGCATGCCTTTAATATAATTCATTGTATTTTTAATTGTGTAATTTGGTTCCGTAATTAGAGTGCTACTTTTAAACAATAGCTTAAATGAGACAAGTTTAAGAAAACATTAGTTGTACTGAGATTTGGAGATATAAGTTAGTGTTAGAGGCTACATTCTCAATAACATGACTTAATACAGCAGCATTTTAGTAAATTGGTATATAAACAAACATCTGCTAGAGGAATGCAGAAATGACATCATTAAGAATATATGCAAAGTTTTAACTGGAAAAGAGCAATGCTGCATATTGCTCCATGTCTTTTCAATCTAAATTATTATTTCTTTACTTTTGAATAGAATCCTTCTGTCCATATGCCTGCTCAACAAAATATTTAAGCTGTAATGCCCTTTCACTGTACCTAAACATTTTCCCTAGGTCATTGAGTAAGACAATACTTACAGTAATACAGTATGTGTTATATGTAATTATCTTGACAATAATTTAGTTTTTGTAAACAGTTTTATCATAAAATAGCCATAAGAGGCAAGATGAATTTGATTCACTTTGTGTGTAGAGCATGTGAATCATTTAATAGACCATTACATCTACTATATTAGGCTCCATTCTTTTTTTTTCCCTTCAGCCTTTCATTATAAGACTGACTTTAATAGAAAGAAGTTTAACCTTCCCTCCCAAATAGACTGAACTCCATAATAGTGTAAACATTCTCATTATAAAATAAAATCCCCTTCCTCAAGGGCAGCACCTTAATTATGTTGCAGAACAGTTCTTCTTTTGAAACTACAAAACATGCTTTCTCCTGTGTTGTGGTCAATTTTTTTTATCCCTTTTCCCTTTATTAAAACTGGTCAATCATACTTCTAAAACCCTGTAACCTGGTAAAATAAATCATGTTTGATTCATTGTTAATTTTGGAATTTATTTTAATCACACTGGCAAAGAAGTCATCAGTAAAATTGCTGTTGATTTATAAATAAGATAATTAGAGGCTTTGCTCCTAAGTACTGTTCACTGGTGTTGTGGCTGATTTTATTGCATAGTCAAACCCCATTCATTCAATTTTAAAATTGCCTTTTGAATGAACTGTACTAGGAGTGTGCTAAAGTGTGTCACTATTAATACCTTAGCTCTCCTATTTCATTGTCCAGTTAATAAATACACAATTAGTTCCTTAATAAAGGGGTCAAGGAGTTTTGCTAGTTTTTAAGTGAGGTGAAGCCAAACATTTCATAGAGACTTATGCTTACGAATGCTACTTGGTATTAATGATACAGCTGTAAAGCTGCATATTATATATTTTGAAGCATTCATAAATGTATTTGCTCTGGAATAATTCCTGTTGCATTCTTTAGAATAGGCATGAGGGTTGTACTATAAAGTATTTGCAAAAGGTATAAAAGTTAACCCATATTGTAATTAGTTTGCTTAGTGCTAGGTGTAATTAAAGCCATTGTGTCCTGTTGAATAAATCAGACTTTACTGAAAAAAAATTTCAGCTTAACATTGTCTGTAAATCCATCTTTTGCCTACAGAACTAGACCATTTAAATTTCATTTTACCATTCACAATCTTTTAGGATGAACTGGAATCATTGATGTCTACAGCCATCAAAACTTATTTCATGACTTAAAAATGTCAAAGAGTAAGCCCAGAGCAGCCTGTAACTCATTTGTTACATGCATGTAAGCATTCCACAGTTCTGTGTTAATCTGATACCTCATAGTAATTACACTTACATTTCTACTAAGTGCTGGGAATTCATTGGAGCAAATCATGCACATACAGGTAAACTTTATGATTATATGTTCCTCCATTTGTTTCATATGCAGTCCTATCAACCTTGACGATTTGATTCCAGCTGTTGGACAACTCCCATTAATTTTTACAAGCATTTTTCTCCTTTTTCAGAACGTGAATTCTTTTCCTGATAGAAGTATGAAAGGAAAAAACCCAAAACCAAAAAAAAAAGAAAAAGTATCTTTGCTTTTGCAGTCTTAAAGAAAGTCTGTGTGTGTGTGTCCCTTTGTAACAGAAGGAATGTTTCTTATGTTTCTTCCTTCAGACAGTTGGCACACTTTTCATCTCAGCAGCTGCTTTCTCTTAAAGTGCAGTAGAGTGTAGGACTGTAGTGACATTAGCATTAATACTTCACATTCTGCTATCATATGCTGTCACTGTGAAATATGGATTTAGGTTACATGTGTTTGCAGACTTTGTACTGCTGAATTATGAAAGCTGACTCAGTTGAAGAATTGTGTTGTATTCAGAGACTGTGAACTGAACAATAAATGAATGCAGTAAGGAGACTTAGAGTAATCATAGTTGTTGCCATCCTATCCCTTGCTGCCTCCCCCCCGACAAATACACATACACATGCTTTATTTTCCTGATAAGTTTCTGTTTTCAGAGTTTGGAGAAGAGTACCTTTTGGTTAGCAGCAAAATAATGTTTTACACGATGGCATTCACTTGATAGCTAACCAGCTTTTTGGTTGCCTTTCTAAAAATAGGAAGTGACTGTGGAATTAATACCAGTATTACTACAGTCTTGGTTACACACAAATGTAACAGGATTGTGTATGAGACTAATATGACTAGTTGGGGATAGATACTGGTCAGGTATAAGTTTGTAAATCTCATTGATATGAGTCAGTACTTAATTGTGGAAAGTTATTTTCAAATCCAATTTTACTGAATAATCTTAGATTCAGATGCAGTCCCTTGACTGCTTAACACCTCCAGCTGTACAGCCCTTTTTGTCCAATTTTGTTTTCTTTGTCTCTCTCCTAATTCTTTTTGGAGAGATACCAAGAACTACTTTATATTTGTATTTCCTGCATTGGTTAATCATCACAGCTATCTTATATAAAACATGATGTTTGTTTGTATTTATGTACTCCATATGGAGGTTCCTCATCACCACACCTCAAAGATTCTGGGATGCATTGAATCATTTTTTAAAAAAGTTATATTTTGATACTATTGTAACAAGTGCCTTCCTGACCCAAGTCATTAGAGTACAAAGACCAAGGAAGAATCCAGCCACCATTTGTCATTTGATTGCATTTGAGAACAAAGAAATATTAGAGCATACTGTAGTAATTCTAGCACACACTAAGAGAGAGATGATTTCAATATGGAAAAAGGAATGAAATTAGATGTTTCCTGCATTATCAACAATATCTGCATCTTGCTTTGCTGTTAGTGAAACTAGGGAGATTCTAGAGGGGCTGTAGGGAGATACACTGTAATATCAGTTTATTACACAAGTTAACTTGTTTATCTTTAAGAAAAAAAATCACAAATTTAATTAAAGACATATTGTTAAAGGAAAAGCAAAGGCAGTAAAAATACAAAAGAAAATTTAAAGATATTCCTATGGGAAACGGTAATATTTTTAAAGCATTTTTTTCTTACTAATTCTCAAGAAGCAACACTAATCAAAAAAGCCACATTTCCCTGTCATGTCCTAGCAGTCAGAACAGAATTCTTGTTACACACATGGACACAATTTATAAACATTTTCCCATTCAGGGCTTTAAGGTGACAACTGAATTGGTTAACAAAACACATTGTATTTATTTATTTTTTAAATTATATGTAATATTTTTTAATACATTTATATTAATTTTATTCAAAAATATACCTAAGGAAAAATGGTTTTTTGTGCAAGAAATTTTCTTTTTGTTTTTTTATCTCTTTCATCTATCTACAAAGTCACTTTAAAAACTTTATAAGAATTGCTATCAGTATATACTTATTTCTATTTCTTAAATCATATGGTTTGAATAATTACGCTAGAATACTTTAACATAAAATAATTTACAGAAAGATCCTAGAACATGTTGCTACAAAGTATTCATATCCCCTGTAAATTCACACTTAAGCACATTTAATATTTGAGGCTTTGTTGAATTTGACTTTATTACAATATTGCAATAAAATATATGTTGTTTAAATCATGTTCTTCAAAGAAAAGAAAACCACTTTTGAGAAAGTGGATGTTTCTCATTTATGCTTTTTAAAAAAAATTCCAGTAAAAAAAGCCGTGTGTTCATATAGTTGCTCCTTGGCGTTTATTTAAAAGCAGCAAAAAGAAAAAAATGTTTTGTTTGTGCCACATGTTTGTTTATGGAAAAAAAAAAGGTTTTTATCAGTGTTGCCTTCATTTTGACTGATCAGTTTATGACCACTGTATTTATTAAAAAGAAACAAAATAATTGCTGATGCTTGCTTTTACAAAGCTACTACATAGCTGAATTTTTCTATATGTTTGTAGCAGGATGCAGTCTCACTGAACAAACTATGTCTGTGGATTCAGCGCTAGCCACATGAATTATTTGTTCCTGAATTCTGGAATCCTCTTCTCTTCTCTTCTCTTCTCTTCTCTTCTCTTCTCTTCTCTTCTCTTCTCTTCTCTTCTCTTCTCTCCTCTCCTCTCCTCTCCTCTCCTCTCCTCTTCCTCCTCTCTTCGAGTGAGAATTTCTTGAGGACCTGATAGGATATTCAGAAAATTAATATCTTTCTTTGATATTTAGGTTAAATAATTCATATTAAATTGTAATTATTTATTTTTAAAAATATTGTCATATAAACATTGAATCAATAGAAAGCAACAACTGCAACTTTTTCTAAAATTATGTTGTTTGTAAAAAGAGCCACTTATATTCTGAATCTCCATAGACATTTATTTTCTGAATACATTTGAAAGATAGTGTTATGGCTGAAATAATTTATTTAGTTTTATAGATCTTCCAAAATTGGCAATTGTAATTAGAAAAAAATATTTAATATTTTTTCTGTCTTTAAAATATGCATGCAAGTATGTATTTCCTGTTCTACACATTTAGTTCTTATTAATATAAACCTGTGTTTAAGCAGAATTTTTAGTTGAGATCAAGGTCGGATAAAAAAAACTAAAGCAATTCTGGCTTCTTCACATATACTGTACATACAGAGAAAGAGAGAGAGAGATACAGTACAATTTTTTTTTTTTTTGAAAGCACTGGTTTCTCAGTAGAGTGTTTAAGGAATAAAATCCCTTTCTTGCTTCGCATCAAACATACAATTTCTAAAGCAAGGCTGTACAAACCTATTTGGCTTAAAGAATGACATGTCTATCATGGGCAAGGCCAAATAAAGAAATATGCATTGTGTGCACCAAAATTAAGCTTGGTGTTGAATACAATTAAGTAAGTTAAAATGATTACTCCCCATTCATTTAATAATTTCTGCCATTAAAATGTTTAGAAGGTCTCTGGAGACCACACCAAAGACTTTGGAGGCCCTGTGATCTCAAATTGTACAGTTTAGATTGTTCTTTGTACATTTGTGAACTTTCTGAAAAGATTTTTTGCAAATCTAAAAGACTGCAGAGGAAGGGAAGAGTGAAGTCCCATTTGACAAAGGTGCAGCTTGATTTCGCATTCTGTCCATAATGATGGCTTACAAATCGGAGACTATCTTCATGAAATTGTTGTCTACAGATTCCTTCGGATTTCTTGGGAGTATCTACATCTAATTTCACCAGAATTCAGTGAACAGCAGTTTTCATTTTTAGGTTTTCTAGATGCCTCTATTTTATATTTAAATAAGAAATGAACTATTTTGTTTCTTCTTCTCTCCCAAGAGTTTGTGGTAACATACCTGGTTCTTTTTCTCCTGACCTTCAAATGATCCTTCAAGTTAAATTAATCAATGATTTCCTGATGCAATGAAGCCGAAGTAAGGATTACTGCTGAATAAAATGTCAGTCCTAGGATGGCCCTCTGATGCCTTAGATAATTTTTGTTCTTAAGTGTAGGCATATTTCTTCATGCATTTTGGAAAACAAAGGATACTAGAAAATGAAGGGAAGTGTTTAAGTGTTGGGGGGAATAAAGGACATTATCACAAGGATGCTAAGTATTCTCAAAATATTAGTGATTTAGAACGTGTGTGCTTAATTCTATCTTAATCACAGAATTAAAAGTTCACTTTTGCATATTGTTAAAGCAGCCAACTGGAGAGGAAGGGAGGGGGAACCCAACCAAACATTAATACTAAATTTGTCCCCAATTAACTTGAAACCTCCTTGATTTTTGAAAGATACATTCAGTCTTTCGTTCCCCTGATGACCCATTAAGATGAAGGCTGTTCTGGGAGATGGTCCAACATCATCACAAATGTGTGGGTTTTGGAGTTCATTCAGAAGGGCTGCTCCTTGGAATTTGAATCTGTCTCAAGGTCAGATCAGTTTACTTAAGCAGAATTTAAGCAAACTGTAAAAAGAGGAGGAATGCTTTCTGAAGGTCCTCGACTATACCACCATAGCAGACATGAAACCAAGATGCCAAATCTTGTACAATCTGCTTTAACTAAAATTCTGGATATCAATAACGAAACAATTAAGTGGCAAGCAACCAGAGATCAAATCAACACATGCTTTTCTCCACTGGTACAGTTCTAAGAAATTATGCTAATTGATTCTAAAAAGTAAAGTAGGCATATCTATATACGTATGTTTTTTTAAAAAAAATGCCAAAAATTGTTCAAAAGATGACTTTACAATCAAAAACATAAACTACCAGCTATCATCAAGTCTTCTCATTTAAAACCAGCTGCATATCCCATCATCCCTACCTTTTAATTACATGCTGATTTGACCATAATTCACAACCTCTAATGATCACTACCCTACCTTTAAACAGAACAATATGAGAGCCTTGTATTTTCATCACTCGTCCAATTCAAATATGCCATTCTTTTGGTTTGGTTAGATGCTTTGCATAGCTTCTTTTATGTCAGGGT
>CM042838.1:33778985-33826485 GCA_023653725.1 Bungarus multicinctus
GAAATAATACCCTTCAATTAAATATGAAACAATCTTGCCTTGCTTTTTTTAAATGAATTGTTAGTAGTGCAGTTAACCTTTAATTACTGGTTTTGCATTAATTCAAAATTCCAGAGTTCCACAATTATCCAGATATACCACATAATTCACACTGGGTGAGTTTTAATATAGCTGGTTTACCATACTATCTAGTTTACTGTAGTAGAAACCAGTGGGTTTTAGTCGCACCTTTAGGCATGAAAGCCAACTGGTTGCATCAGGTCTATCACTATCTCTCAGACAAACTCACCTTACAGGGTTTTTGCTGTGGAGAAAATAGGAGGAGGAAATATTAGATATGTTTGTTGCTTTGAGTTACTTATCAAATAGTAAAGGAGGGAAAACCAACCAACCACAAGCATCTCTCTATATTATATTACAATGTGATGTCCAAGACACCACAATAATATGATGCTCTTGCAGTAAACTTTGTGAGTATTCTGAGGGTTGCAGTGCATTACTTTAAAGCTTTCAGGGTGGCAAAGGAACAACAAGAAAAGCCTTCATGAGCTTACTCACTGAACTCTTGTGAATTGAAAATCCAGCACAGAACAGTGGGGTTACCCTCAGTCTTCATTTTGTGTATATAACAGTTATTAAAACTTTTAAGCAAGAAGATGCAAATGAGTCTAAAGTAAGGAAGAGTAAAACATAAATAAAAGGAAAGAAACCAAGGGAAAAGCAAGAAGTGCAAGAAAAGAGAAGTTGAACTAAATAGAAAATTAAGAAAAATGATATCAAGAAGTGACTTCCAGTAGTCTTCCAATTTTAAGTACAAATATATATTTAAACCCTCTCTGTCTACAGTTGCCTAATATTATTCTTTTTTTCTATAATGTACCCTATTTAATCATTAAACCACAAACCACAAGTTCATTTTCTCTTTCAAAAGTTCATAAGAGGCTTCCAGTCACCAATAAAAGTAGGTGTCCTATCCTGGCAACTTTAAGACCTGTGGACTTCAACTCCCAGAATTCCCCAGCCAGCATGAAACTGACACCATTTGTGTTGTGATTCCAATTTGTACGTTCTCTGAAATGACTTGACCTGGATAAGGTCCAGCACCTTTTTTAAAAGAAATACTTTATTAAGTACAAAAGTTTAAAATATACAAATATACAAAAATAAAAATTAATAAATCATACAAATAAACATCACCACACATTCTATAATAAGACAAATCATATTTCTCTCTAATACATTTCATAGTGATTTAAATATCTCATAAAAGGTATTAAATGGCAATTACTTCTTATCTCTTGTAAACTAAGTGTTATCTACCGTATACTATATAATATACACTAGTCTATTATTATTGGATTATAACTATATGTTTTTATAGATAAGTCCTTTATATAGCTTAATCAATGAGAAAGAGAACTAAAACTAGTATTTATAAATTCATATCCTTTAATATATATGTAATAATAAGTTTCATAGGTTCATTATTTCCCCTTGTTTTATGAATTTTTTTTTAACCGTCTATCCAATCATACCATTTACCCCAAATCAAATAATATTCAGAGTCATCTTTTCCTTTTAAGGTCCAGCACCTTTTCGATAACTTTCTCAAACTACTGAGTTTTGATAAATCCTTATGCAAACATTTATCATATTTCAATAATGATATGGAATGTATCACATGAAATATATGTGAATATATTATGCAAAAAATGTTTCAGGGTTCAAGCACTGTAATATGTATGGGATGGTAAGCGGTCATCTCTGGGACAGGTTCTTACAAATCTATTTCAATATGGAAGGACAATAAATTTGTAGCGAGGTGAGGACTTAGGTTGATTCAGTGAATACATGTTAAAATGTTATGTTCCTTCTTTTCTTTCTACATGCCTACTGAGAATGGTTTTTCATTGGAATAAAAACTGAGAAGAGGTCATACCAGAACAGAGGCAGCAAAACTTCCTTGGATTGATATATACGACTTCATTGTTTATATTTTAGCTGATAAATTCAAATACAGGTAGTCCTTGATTTACAACCATTCATTTAGTGACTGTTGTAAGTTACAATAGTACTGGAAAAAGTGAGCATTTTTCACACTTACCACCATTACAGTATCCCCATGGTCATCTATTCAAAATTTGGGTACTTGCCAACAGGCTCCTATTTATGACTGTTGCAATGTTCCTGAATCATGTGATCACTTTTTGCAGCCTTCTGACAAGCAAAGTCAATGGGGAAACCAAATTCACTTAATAACTGTGTTACTAACAACTATAGTGATTCACTTAACAACTGTGGCAAAAATGCCATAAAATGGGGCAAAACTCACTTAACTGAACAATACTTGTTTAGCAGTGAAAATGTTGGGTTCAATTGTAGTCATAAGTTAAGGACTCTCTGTACTCTATAATAAAGATATTAATTTTAGTGAACAGCTTTTTAAAGACATGTTTTACTGAAATGATACACTTTTCTCTTTGTCTGTCTATCCAGAGTTAACTTTATGTAATGATAGAGAGACATTTTCTTATTTCTGAACATGTTTTAGTGTATGTCAAACCTGATTCGATATGTCTTCTTGGCCCATTTATGCTATTTTAAAGAGGTACATTGTCATATTATTAATATTCTTATATTTTTATTAAAACCTACCCTAGACATCTTGGTCCATGAGAAAAATCCCAAAGCAGCAGTTGAATGATAACTGACCCAAAAAGAGTAGCCAGATTTTAAAGGCCAAAAGGCTTATTCAGGCACAAAAGTTTGGAAGGCAAAAAATTAGGTTGGCATGTGAGGAATTCTTATTAGATTGAACAAAGTCTCTGGAAAGGGCTTCTGCAATTCAGCTGTCTGAATTTTTTTTAAATTAAGAGGGCAAGAACTGAAATTCTGCTAAGGTACTGCTATGGATTCTCATCCTTATACTAATCTTTCATCTTTGGTTTGGTTAACAAAAAAATAAAGCAAAAAAAAATAGATTACAGAATGTTTCAAAATTGTGGAGCTTTAATGGTAAGACACCATAGATTCAAGGACAAGTAGTACTTCAGTTGAGAAAGGACGATGATTCCACTGAAGTTTTGAAGAAAATCATGTTCCCCTGTTCTCACATTATATTCAGTATGTATAATTCGTTTGGCCTCTACAATTTAGAAGCAGAATGTATCCATCCCTTTTTCTGGGGAAAAGAAATAATTATACCAAGTAGGTGGAAAATGAGCTATACCAGTTCCAGGGCATAGTTTTTCCTCTATTCTCTGAGAGAAAAGAGGACATGAGAATACTTTGATTTTGAATCCCCTCTAGAGCTTTTTACAAGGGCATAAGACAGGAGTATCCAACTTGGCTACTTTAAGACTTGTGGACTTTAATTCCCAGAACTCCCCAGCCAGCATGGGAAAAATGGCTGGGGAATTCTGGGAGTTGGAGTTCACAGGTCTTAAAGAGGCCAAGGATGGACACCCCTGGTGCAAAACATCTTGAAATTCCTCTTCCCCAAGTAAATTCCTTTAGCTTCACATAGAAAGTTTATGAAGCGAGATCTCTCACTTCTTCTTGATTCTCAGATAAAAAAAAAATTAGATACAGCCAGTGATGGTATTCAGCCGGTTTGCACCGGTTCAAGCGAATGGGTAGCAAGGATTTGGCATGGTAATGGCCACACTCCCAACCCAGTTGCCACTCACTCACTTGCCCCACCCACCCGATGCCCAATGCTCACTCACCCCGTCTGCCCGATATTCACCCACCTAGTCACTCTTTCAATTATTTCTTTTTTTTTTTGTAACCTCCCAACAATCAACTGTTTCTACAAACAACTGTGACAGGATTACCCTCGCTTCTTACTGCTTCGCCCAGGAGGCTTCCCTGAGACCCAGGAAGGCAAAAAATGGAGGGAGGGGTGCAGCCATCCTCCATTTTTTGCCTTCCTGGGCCCCAGGGAAGCTTCCTGGGAGCAAAAACACCCCTAGAGGCTCCTCTGAGGCCAGGAAGGCCCCAAAAAGGAGCGTGGAGGGGTGCTGTGTGCCCCTCCTATGCTCCATTTTTTTCTTGTTGAGCCCCAGGGGAGCCTTCTGGGAGCAAAACGCCCCCCTGGAGACTCCCCTGAGGCCAGGAAGGCTCAAATAGCAGGGTGGGGGATGGGGGTGCTGTCAAAAAAAAAACCAAAAAGTCATGCCCACCCAATCACATGGCCATGCCCACCTAGCCAAACCCACCTAGCCACGCCCACAGAACCTGTAATAAAAAAAAAATTGAATCCCACCACTGGATACAGCCTATAAAAAAATTGAGATATCACCATTCTATATAACTTTATGTGAGAGTAAATCAAGTACACTTTTGAAAGGCTGTGTTGTAGGATCACACTGTAAATTATTCAGTTATGGGGAATGAACTGAAGCAAGAGTCCCAAATTGCTGTTAGAAAAATTAAGAAAATCCAGATTTTAATGTTTCGGCCACCTTGGATCAGTAGGTGAGCAGAAGAGCTTCACTAAAGGGTAATGCTCTTCCTTTGAATGACCATATCAGTTTTTCATGCTGGGTTCTGAAAGTAGAGCTGATTTGTATGCTAGGAGGTGATGAAGTAACGGTGTTTCATTTCCATTTATACTGCTATCTTTGGACAAAACACATAACTTTTTTTTTTGCCTGTTACTCTGTGTATGAAATGGAGTGAATAATCGTGGTAATTCATACATTGAGAATATTCCTAGTATCAAATAGAATCTTCTGCTTGGAAAAAAATAAATAAAAAAGGCCCGGAAAATCAATAGCAACGTTTGTTTGCAGTATTACAGCAGTAAAAAATAAGTTGTCAAAATGGAATAGTGTCAACCACTTTTTTTTTCCGCTGCATATTTTATTTATCAGTGTGAACTACAACATATAATCTCCTTTGGATGGAGTTTTTGCTACAAGAAGAATAATGGCCGCATACTCAGCAGGCTGCAGTAGGATGAGATATCACGCTTGCAGCATTTCTTTGCAACATAATTGCAGCATCAATGAACCATGAATTCAACCTAATTAACATAACTGGAACCACTGCAATCATGCTGCCATTCAATTTACTTTTTGAACGTTCTGGTGAAGTGTCAGGATTGCATTATTTGCTGTTGAAATGTTGCTGAGTATAGTCCACTTGGAATTTTTCAGCTGCTTTCCTCAATTTTTTTTTTAAAGTGCCTAAACTTTTTTTTCCAGATTGATTGATTTATTGTTGGTGAAGGAGATAGTTCATTGGTTGAGCGACTACATCTATTGAACTTCCAATAGTTTTTGTTAATCTCTCTTCAGAAGATAATTACTGTAAGTACTTCAAGGGACAAGTTTAGGATTGTACTGCAGTGACACTTTGCCAGTTTGATGCCAAAGGAGAAATCAACCAATGGGCTTGGTACAGAGATTCTTAGCCTGTAACTTTTCCTATTAGTCAGCTAAAGCTGTGTAAAAGGTCCCTGAACATACACAGAATGCCTTTTCAATTCTGCAATTGAAGATCACTGCTTTATTATTCTGTTGCTGTGCTTTCTCATATTTAGATGCATCAAATCGAATATTGGATCAGATTGTCAGCCATTAGAATCGAGAGCTTCCTGATATCTTAGGTTTTTCTTTTTTTCAATTAAAAAAACCACTGTTGTGCTTCTTAAAGCTTGTGCAAATAGGCAAAGGCAATTTAAGGCTCCTGTGTATCCAAAAAAATTACCAAAGTTTTCATTTACTGAGGCATCTGTTTTTTGACTCCCAAATAAACTGTTCTACAGAATAGTTGTATGAACTACCTGTGGGAGAGTGGCTCTGTATGTTTCAGAATAAACAATAAAGAAGAACAAAGTTAATTAGATAATGGAGGGGAAAAACGAAGAGAAGATCTTACAATAGTCACCTTCTTATAGCTTCCAATCTCAGATAAGGTTATTGTAGAGTCTCCTTTATTAGTTTGTTGGAGACCAGCATGTGCATCAGTAAAGTACGAAGTATGTTTATTTTGGTATTGGAAGCTGTTAAAAGTAAATGTAAAATAGGCAAGGATGAAGCTCCAAAGTATACCTGCAATGTATCTGTGAAATAATAAAGGTGGGACTAGAAAGACAATGGTTCTATTAAGAACACAGAGACTGTGCTAAAATAACAGTCACATTTGATGTTTCTATTCCTGTTATCTCCCTTATCCTTGCTTCCCATAGCTTTCTTCACCTCCAAGTATCCCTTCTTGTTATCAACATTCCTTTGCCTCCAAGGCATTTTAACTGGCATTTTTATAACTTCTCTAAGGGGCTCCAGAAAGGTGACAGAGGGGTGATCTGCTTAGGTTAACTCAGGCTTTTTTTTTAATAAGGGGAGAGGTCATCAATCAATCAGAATAAAGCTGGAAGGGACCTTGGAGGTCTTCTAGTCCAGTCCCCTCTCAAGCAGGAGACCCGATATCATTTTGGATAGGTGGCTGTCTAATCTTTTCTTAAAAACCTCCAGTGATGAAGCAACTATAACTTCTGAAGGCAAGCTGTTCCACTGGTTAATTGTTCTCGCTGTTGGGAAGTTTCTCCTTAATTCCAGGTTGCTTCTCTGCTTGATTAGTTTCCATCCCTTGTTTCTTGTCTTGCCTTCTGGTGCTTTGGAAAATAGGTTGATCCCCTATTCTTTGTAGCAGCCCCTCAAATACTCGAACACTGCTGTTATGTCACCCCTAGTCCTTCTTTTCTCTAGACTGGCCATACCCAATTCCTGCCACCGTTCTTCATATGGTTTTGTCACCAGCCCTTAATCATCTTAGTTTCTCTTCTTTGCACTTTATCCTGCCCCCCCAAAGTCTCAATACCTTTTTTGTAATGTGGTGACCAAAACTGGATGCAGTATTCCAAGTGTGGTCTTACTAAGGATTTATAAAGTGGTACTAATACTTCACATGATTTTGATTTCTATCCCTCTGTTTATCCAACCAAGGATTGTATTAACTTCGTTGGCTGCTGCAGCACACTGCTGGCTCATGTTTAAGTGATTGTCCAGTAGAACTCCAAAGGTCCCTTTCACAGTTACTGATTTTGAACCAGTCATGAAAAAAAGTCATGAAACCAGTTAGTTTAATTAAGGGGGGGGGGGGAAACCACTGAGTTTCTGCTGCCTGCCTCTTAGAGACACAAGTGGCAAATCATCATAAGCAGAACAGTCTTTTGGGAAGGAGAGTAGATATTCTAAATGAGAATTGATCAACCCTTCTTTTCACTATATCTTACCAAAAAATTGCTATAGATGCTCCAGGCTGAATTTGAGTGAAGTTCCCCTCAGCTTAGTCTCTCATGGAATCCTGCTAAGTTCTTGCCAGGGTTGCATAGAACCCCCATTGAAAACCCCTAGATCAGCTCATGCCCCTTCCTTCTTCATAGCTGTTTCTTCTTTGATGAGAAGCAGGCTAAGCTTCTCTGCTCCTCCTTTAAAGCAGCTGCTGCCCCCAACCTTTTGGGCACCAGGGATCGATTCTGCAGAGAGAGGTTTTTCTACAGACCGGAGGAGGCACTGATTTCATGTGCTGCCTGCTTCGCTTGTTTGCACGGCCGAGTTTGTGGCATGGCGCAGACAGGTACCGATCCAAGGACCAGGGGTTGGGGACTTCTGCTTTAAAGGATGAATGGATCAGGTTATTCCCATTCCTACAATTCTGTTTGTAATGTTCTGGTGATGGAAGGATTTGGCATTGGTGACATTTCCAGTGTTGCCTGGGATATTCCCAGCTACTGAGGGTTCCATTTTAACAGCAGTCTTCGAGGCGGCTCCTTCCATGTATCCATGAGGCTATATCACAGGAGATGGACACTTCAAATGTGGGAAATTGCAGAGTCTTGAACACTTATTGGTATTTCGTAACCTTGATGGACCTTGATGTATAATGGATGATTTGTTCCTGGTCAATGATAAAGCTAAATGTTATATAATATCACATGAGTGTTTTCAATTCCTTCTGTGTTTTAATTTTTATACCTGTGGTATACTTATTAAAAGTTTTCCCTATTTAAATTATTCTGCTAATTTATATATATATAATTTTCGTGACACCCATCACTACCATCCAAGTCAAATCACAGTTCAATGAGCTAATTGTGAAATGGGCATCTGATGCTGATATCACCTTCATCTTCTAGTCTTTTTCATCTGGTCCCCATACCCTGTTTGCTATTTGCAGATGTAGTATTTATAACTTTCTCCTTAGCTTTACGGGAATAAAGACACCAGCGAGTAGTCAGACCCTAAAAGATAACAAAGTGTCAACACTGACCTTGCTTCTTCTGGGCATTTTGCTATTAATTACATTCATTTCTGTAGTGTTTGACAACTCCCAATGTAGGTTAAGCTCTCTAGTGTACTCCATAAAAAAATTCCTTCAGAGGCAGTTTTACAAATTCCTTGTTAAAAATGATTATCCCCACTCTTTTGAAGTAATGATAACAATTTATCCCATTTTCAGGCTAGCCTTGCCAAATCTTAATGAAGTATTTTGAGGTTAAATTGAGATAACATGCAAGGAAGGGTGGGGCTCTCACCTGCTTATTGTATTCAGTTAGTGTGTGTGATAGGTTTCCATAGAGAGCCAATTTGGTCTAATGGTTAAGGCATCAGACTAGAAAGCAAGAGACAGTGAGTTCAAGTCCCTCCTTAACTGTGAATTCTAGCTGGTGACTTTAGCCCAACTCATCTCCCACTGTGGAGGTTGCAATAAATATAGGAAGAAGAAGGTATGTTTGATGAGTTATTTATAAAAACAATCAAGGCAAGATAATAAATTATCAAATGAATGAAATAAATAAACTTCTTCAGAGCACTTTTTCTCCCACAGAGAAAACCTATAATGTAATCCATAGTTGTCAGTCTTTGCAAAAAGCATTATTACTTTGTCGCTGCACAGCAACCAAAGGAAAACACGGCTCTTGCCCATAGCTTTTCCTTCTTTCTTCTTGGGTGGTTTCTTCACTAATGACTTTGGTATCATCATAGCCTCACAGAACTGAAGTGGGACAAAGCCTCTCCGTGGCAAAGAATGGTTGACTGGCTCTGGAAAATGCTAGAAGTCACTAGTAAGGAAATGACTTAAGCTCATTGTATCCTGGAGCAGGGGAAATAAATGCTTACAATGTATGGAAGCATCCCATTGTCTGTTCAGTGGCTCACCTGAGGCACAGCGTTGTGCATATTACCTTTCTTAGATCAAGGATGGACAATTTTTTTCGGCTAGGAGCCATGTTTATTAAAAAGGAAAGAAAAAACGGAAAGGCTGCAGGGACCGATCTTGAACTTCACCTCTGCATTTTTGAGGACAGGAGTGAAATAGCTGCTCTAAATCATGCAGAGATTTAACCCACCTATTTTGCTTCTCATTTTAACAAACTACAATTCAAAAATCACTTTATAGTGATTGGTGTTGTTACTAATGGGTTTATGCTGCATAATCAAGGGCTGCTACTATACCTGATTTAGAATAAGTTCTCGTCCCTACCGATATCTATCAATCTGCCTGCCTGCCTGCCTGTCTATCTATCTTTATTATTTAAATCATCTTTCAAAAAAAGCTATCTATGAATGGATAGATAATTATTTTCATTTATTAGATTTTTTTTTATCCCACCTTTAAGTCAAGGTGGTGAACATAAATAATATTCCTTCCTCCTATGTTACACACAAAAAACAACTGTATAAGGTGATTGAAGTTACTCAACATCCAACCACAATTAATGTTCAATATTAATAGCGCTATCGTCAGACAGCCCTGTTCTTCGACTTTGTAATGGAGATGAGCACTGCTCCCTAGATCCGGAAATGACTAGCAGGTATGTGCAAGGGGAACCTTTACCTTTACTTTATAACATTGCCAAGAGTCAGACATGATTGAATGGATAATATCATCGTCGTCGTCATCATCATCATCATCATCATCATCATCGTCATCATCATCATCATCATCATCATCATCATCATCTTAGTAAAAAATAAGCGGGGTGCATTGAATTCTTTACACAATGCAACTTCTTATTCTATAGTACGCAATGCTAATTTAAAAACTTGTGTGGCGATGTTTTTGAGGTCCTTTCATTGATCAAATTGTTTTTATGTAATTTATATTTGTCCATACGTGAAAAGTATTTTAGTGCCACTTAGAAGAGTAATTAAAACAGATTTTTAAAAGATGCCTATCCAGAATGATATTAGTATTGTATACATAATAATGTAAAGTCACAGCTGACAGTTCTTTAGCTAAGCAGGTGTTGATTTTCATACACACCAAGTTCTTCCCAAGAACTTAGAATGTCATAATGTATCAGCATAGTATATGTGCAGTTCCAAGCAGTGTGGCCTTTTGTATTTGACAGATGGAAATTTTGTCAATGCACATATTTTCTAAGTGCCATCCAAGATTTTTTGGTATGGCACCTAGTGTGCCAATAACCACTGGGACCACAACAGCCGGTTTATGCCACAATCTTTCAGTTCCAATTTTCAGATCTTCATACTTTGTGACCTTCTCCAATCCTTTCTATTCTACCCTACTTGCATTGCCATGTAAATGCCACACTTTCTTTTTTTGAAAAAAAGGTAAATCCAGTAAGTTATGAGGCAAGACTTTATCAATTTGTATTCAAAAATCCCACCATATTTTAACCTTCTCCTTTCCAACTGCTTTTTCATCTCTACATTGCTGCTAGTTTTTCATTACTGGCGTATGATAATATTTGCAGATATTCCAGTGAATCATTTTGGTGGCTGAGTTATGTCATTGTTTATAATCAGTTTGTGTGATCTTGTTCAAGCTAACTATATGTTGGCCTTCCTGGGTAAACCAGACAGGAAACATGGCTAGATGAGTTAAATCTACTTTATTGTAAAGGTACAGCCACAGAATCTTGCAAGTCTGAGAGTACAAACTTCCCATCCACCACTTTTAATTGCTAAACCCATTAGGGTGAGTCCTTCCTGAGTTTCTTTCTTGACCATTACATGATTGTGGGCTCCTGTCTTTCTTGTTTGATAGCTTCCTAAGCAGCGTCTTTTCTCCTCTTTTCTCAAGGCTATCTATGCATTCCATTACAATATGGTTCACTGTTTCTTCTGTTTCATTGCACAATCTATCTTTTGAATTAATTGATGTTTTTTTTTAAAAAAATTCAATTCTGGCCTTGATTGAATTAATTCTAATAACTTAGTCAGGCCAATTGAATCTGGATCTCCCTGGTCCAAGTCTAAAATCTTGCTCTGTACTGACCCTCTTACTGTACACTGATAAATATATATTCAAACATGCTAGGTACTGCCAGCTGGAAAGTTGTTACCCAGAGGAAAAATCTTAACCCTTTAAAAATATTAATTCATTGATGTCAGTGGAACATAGTATATACTCAAAAGAATGAGAGCCAGTTTGGTGTAGTGGTTAAGGTGTCAAGCTACAAACCAGCAGATTGTGAGTTCCAGTCCTATCTAGACACAAAGGCAGCTGGGTGACCTTCACTGAGCCCTAGAAAGGTGCAAGTGAAGAAGAGGCAGAGCTTGGGGTGGGTTTAAGAGAAGACTCAGCCTAGAATCAGTACAAATCAGTCACAATTTAGTGGAAGGAAAAAAACCAACATACTGTTCTGGCCAAGGCTTCCCTAGACCGTAATTAAGCACACGCTTAGTTAAATCAACTCTTGTTTATTTCAACCCTGGGAATTATTTTCATTCCCAGCTGGTAATGAGTCCCAAACAGTCCCTTCGAGATAAGCACCCACCTTTCTTTCCTTTGCCAGCAACTAGAGTGCCAAATGAATTATAAAAAAGCCAACCAAAGTCCACACAGAGCTTCAAGGAGTAATCCAAACAGAACAAATGACTTTGCTTTCTACAAAGGTTTCATCACCTTTGCCTGTCCTTTATACCTGATGGGAGGGGCAATCACCTCCAAGCCTTACTCCCGAGTTGTGCCTTTTGTCTTAGCTGCTCTTGCCTTCTAGCAGCTCTGCACACACGCACACTGGGAACAGGCTCCCCTTGTACCTTGGCCTCGCTGCTGCCAGACTCCAGAGGCTTAGGAGTCAGCACCCCACTCCCAGATGGTCCTAGCCCCAACTCTGCATCGGATGCAGGACCCTTGTCCGAGTCCTCACCAGGTTTCCTGACTGGTCCCCGTTCTTCCCCACTGTCCCATTACGCTGCCATCTGCACAGGCTGCCAGCGAACCACAACACATAGAGAAAGCACACAATATCCTCCATCGTTATGGAAAGTCAATGGTAATTCAGCTTATTATTTACCGGGCAAAAACGATGATTCATTAGAAGGCATCCCTAATATAATTGTGTTTATTGTTTTATATAAGCTGCCTTAGGGAATGTTTTCTGAGTAAAAAGTTTCACGAAAATAAATGTCTCACCAATACATAAAAGAACGTTTCTTGATTCTTGATTTTACACCTGGTTGCTTGTAAGTGCCTTCAGCAATTGCTGTTGGATAAGAAGACTCTTTTCTGAATGAGTGCGCATTTGCTTTTCAAAAATTGTTATAGAAATTCTAAAACCAAAAATACTAAGATGTACTGCAATCCTATTTTAGAAAGGAAGATCATAATAATGAGTGAATGAATGAAAGATTTGATAAATTTTCTTAGGAAGTATGTCAGACACACAGAGCCCTTGCCATAAAAACCTTCCTCATGTAATCTGTCACAGAATGCCAAATTTCTAGGAATTCCCTCTCAATCCTGGATTTACCTAAAATGGGTACCTTTCAAATTCCATCATGGGTGGTGAAGTTAAAGACTTTCCATCATAGCTTCTGCCTGCTTCATTGGTGTTCTTGTATGCATTCTGCTAATCTTCTGTCTATTTGTCCTACATAGTAGCTTTCATAGTCTTTGCACTGTATGATGTAAATAATTCCTCTTCTGTTTTGTTTTTTTTTAATCACTGGATCTTTGGGTTTGTTTAAGATGCTGTGAAAAGATTTCATTAATTTGTGGGTGAGTGTGAAGTAATCTACTGCCTGGGAGAATTGCTTTTTCCATGGATTGTACTGGTTATTTTCTAGCTACATATGTGAAAGGACACTTTTTAATGAAGTTGTGTGAGTACTCATCGTGCTGAAGAATTCTGTAAATTAATCTATTTCTTCTCTTTTAAAGTTCTGTTGCTGTAGTGTGTTTATGCTTGTTTGAATACTGTTCTTAAACAGCTTTTCTGGTGGACGGTTGGAATGTTTCTCTAGTAGTCTAGTGTAGTCAATTAAGCAACATTATCTTGCATGAGCCAGGAAGTATGCCTAGAGGTAGTCCTCGACTTAGGACCACAATTGATCCCAAAATTTTATGTTGCTAAGTGAGAAATTTGTTAAGTGAGTTTTGTCCCATTGTATGACTTTTCTTGCCACATTTGCTAAGTGAATCACTGCAGTTGTTAAATTAGTAACACCGTTGTTAAGTGAATCCGGCTTTTCCATTGACGTTGCTTGTCAGAAGGCCACAAAAGGGAATCACATAATTTTGGGACACTGCAACTGTCATATATGAATCAGTTGTCAAGCATCCAAATGTAAATCATATTTCCATGGGGATGCTGCAATGGTCATAAGTTACTATTTTTAGTGCCATTGTAACTTTGGTCACTAAATGAACTGTTATAAGTCGAGACCTACTTGTGTTCTGTTGCAGTTCCTGCCCTCTGCAATGATGTCCCTCCAGAGATGCATATTGCTCCCATTCTTATGTATTCAGGAAATTATTGAAGACCTGTAGTTGTCCCAGGTCTTGCAGACAGGGTGATAATGGAACCCTCTTTCTATTCTTTTGCTTGTTTTTTTTTAATTTTATCCTCATTATTGTACTATTCCAGGCTGTTGTACCTTTTGTGTGCATGTATATATGTTTAGTGCATGCACTTGCATGTGTGTCCACCATTTCTGAATCTTGAGAAAAGAGTTTGCTTTCTAGATTTGTTCATTGGAAGAAATAAAAAGAATTTCCAAAAAATGCTCATTGGGTATAATGCCTTAACTTACTCATTTTTAAGTTAATCAAGGACATGTGCAGAAATGTCCTGTTCTTCTTTGTCCTATCATCAATCTTGCAATCTGTAGCCTTCCTTGATTCATACTCTTCCATTGAATGTCCAGTGAAAATACAATGAGGGAACTCCTCCCACTGGGCCAACCAGGATGGAAGAATGTAGAATAGGAAACAGCAATAATAGTAGTAGCACCTTGTGCCATTGGCAATAATAACATAGCTCCAAACCACTCTCAAGAGAAATTTTCAAATCCCCAGTATAGAATGAACAGCTAGCAGAAGGATTAGAAATTGGAAGACCGATGTTGCAACCAACATTACAAGAATGACCTGCAGCAAACAGAGATTACAAACCCTCTTACTAATCTAAAAAAAAATAAGTTTGAAAGTTCTTATTTGGTTTTAAACTAATCATATATTTTTCTGGTAGCCTGAACCTACCTGGAAAAGCTATAGTTAATTCCAACTATTGTTAATTGTCAATAAATCAACTTCAAACCACAAGCTTTGAAGCTAGCTTGTTTTGCTTAATTTTAATTAAAAATAACCACATTTCAAGTTGGAGATAATGACAGACTACAGCTTAGAGAAAAAAATGTCTCAAAAATATAATGCAATGGGAAAATTATAAATGTATGCATATATTTACAAATAGAAATAAATGGATGCTGCTACCAAGGTTTAACCTATGTTCTGTCCTTTGAAGCATAGTGGAGATTAGGCATGAGTCCACCACTTCTAGGTTAACAATAGACTGCAAACTGACAAGCAAAGAAAAACGTGATCATTTGTTGTAATGTTAAAATGCATTTCATTGCTTCTGGTGAAAGAGATGCAGTTTTACATGTCACAAGTGTCCTTTATGCTCAGGAATTTTAGTGATACAAAACCACAAATAATCATCTATAAAAATCATCCTATTCTATAGTTCAGCGGTGTCAAACTGGATTTCTTTGAGGGCCGGATCAGCTTGGTACTTCTCTTTGGGCCAGCCGGAGGTGGAGATGGGATGGATGCCTCCTGCAGCACCCTACTGACCAAAACGGAGCATAGGGGGGCACACATAGTCCCCCCCCCCCCGTGCCTCATTTTGACCGGCAGATTGATGCAGGAGACCGCCCATTTTGGCTGCCAGAGGTAATGGGGACTGGTCTTTTGCTATTTCTAGGCCGGCCCCACGGGCCAGATTTAAGCACCCCTGACCTTTGAGTTTGACACCCTTGCTATAGATTCTAGACATCATTTTGTGAACTCAAAACTGAGCAGCAATAATATATAAACACTTTTGAACAATTTCAACACAGGCCATTGTCCTAAGATTGTACCATGCTATAGGATTCTGAGCAAATGCAATGAAGATGTTTTACAGTGCAATCCTATGGTCAGTCATGAGATAGTATACATCACTGGATTGGTGTGAATGGAGCTCACGCTATGATTCTCTAGGTTCATTAGCAGATTAACCAATGTAAAAAAAAAAAAGGTCCCTAGAACATTGGAAGTTTGGAAAATGATTGCCCTAAACAACTGAAAATGACCTCCAACTAAAATAAATTATATTTGTGTGGTAATAACAAGACTGAAAAGAATTAAAAAACATGTGCCAAACAAAGCCATCTTCGTGTCTGGAAAAAATGAGATGTTGTTTTTCAAGAATTAATCTAAACCAGTTAAAAGACTGAAAGAGATGAAACTGTCAAGATGCAAGATTATCTCCTTTTATATATGTAAATTCTCATTTATTGGTGTAAACATACTGAATTCAATATTAACATGTTATAAGAATGAGAAAGTAGCCTTTGAAAAAACAGACCAGCAAAGTGCAGTGTACACTTTCCCCCAGTTATGTGTACTTCATTAAACCTATAAGATCTGGTCTACAAAAATCTGTGGATGTTTTTCTGTTCTTTTCTTTTTTCTTTTTTTCTTTTTGTACTCAATAAAAGTAAAATATGGATAACCACAAAACGTTGGAAAGGAGGTAAATGTTTCTGTGATTCTCTGCTGCCTTGTAATAGTCATCTATATTTCTGCAGCCCAGATCTGGTTAACTGTGTATTTCGATCTGTTTGGTGCACTTGAGCTAAATTCAGACAGCTAGATAAGACTGTAGCCTTGATCTATAAGCATCATTGTTGCTGTTACCCATCAGCCTTATAATCCTTTGTTTCAATTAGACTCCTTCTATGATGCAGTTGATTCTAGAATAGCTTATGGTAATCAGGGAATAATCTATCAGGAGCAGAAGAAAATTGCTTGTTTCTCTCCCTTTCCATGGTGCTGCAGATCTTGGATGCTAAGTAAGACTTCTGTTCCCAGCAGTCTGGCTATTGGGTTCCAAAAGCATGAACTCTTCTTTCTCCCAATAGGAATATCGTATTCAGGAACAAAGACAAAATTGTCTACATATTCTCTTTGCCAGGCCCATCCCTTCTTGTCAAATAGTTCTTCAGCATATTGGAAGACATAGCTTGAACTAAGCAAGTGATACAATCCAAACATTTGTAGGGCTCTAGCTGTTGTTATCTTTGCATAGGTGTCTGTGCAGGTGCAAACTCCTGCCTTGTAAAGGAGAAAAAGGCAACCTGAGAGATAGATTGTCAATTAGAACTTCCATTTCCATCTTAGATGTCCATAATCAATATGGCTAAACAAGAAGAGCCAATGTCTGAATTGTTTTTCTCCCCCTTATCCTTCTGCGCCATATATTTTTAGTGTTATATACCTTTAAATCACCCAGGTTTAAAGCACCCCAGATTCTTTGACCACCTTTCCTTTTGTGTAATTATCTCACAAGCCTATCAATTAAAACATGTAAAAATAAGACAGTACGCTTCTTTCGGTGAAGTCTGTCACTTAAGGGATACATGGGATTTTGCTGCTGCTGCTGCTGTTGTTGTTACATTTCACCGTAGTGTTAGCTCCAGTAGAAATAATTTTTAGGATTCTTTGGCCTAATTTCCCCAGCATGAAGCCTGATTCTTGTGACTCATTTCATTACAAGGCATGAGTATGGCACAAACTTGTCAGCCAAGACATGTATTAAAAATAGAGAATTAATTTGAAAAATCTGTTTCTTACTTACATTGGCCGCTCTCCTGAAACCATAGTGCAGAGAAGCCTCATTGAAGTGGTTGAGGACTGCAACCATAGCATCAAAACATTATTTGGAGCACGTCAAAGAGGCTTTCTGGCATTTCATTGTTTTTATTTCCTTTTCCATGATTTTTATTTTTGTTTTGTTTTTGTTGTTGGTTCCCTGTTGCATCGGGTCTTTTGTGTGTGTATTAATATCACTGTAATAAACATTTTAAACAGTTCTGGCTTCTCAGTCACGTAATGCTATTTTATTTTTAAAATCATATTTAGATTTAGTTTTTCTAAGAATTCTTATTTTGTTTTTTATTTGTTTGTCAACTATAACTCCACCATCCCTCACCTGTTGCAAAGGAAAAACAATTTCATAAGTCCTATTCTGCTCAAAGAAAAGCAGACCTTCCCTGGAAACCATCCAATGCTCAAAATGACATATGCAGAACATGTCCATCGTTCCGAACATCTGAGCTTGGAATGTTAAACCAAAGCATATGCTTGATCCACCATTCCCTTAAACAACTGCTACATTTGAGAAAAGCGGGAGAACTTCCTTTTAAATTGCACAAGAGTAAACCGAGTCCTGCTTAAAGTCTGCTTGAAATAAACTGTCTTTTCTATCTTCTAGCCAACTATTACCTTCTTATTAAATGATTGAAATCAGATAAATAAACAGAAATCAAAACCTTTATTCTTCGGCAGGTGAAGAAGGGAAAATGGAATGGTAGATGTTAGCAGTCATGGCATCCTAACCATTTGGAATTGGAAATGGAGTTGAAAATTTGATTATGTCAGAGTAGCACCCAAGCTGCTTCTAGGAACACGGGAACCAACTTTGTGGCATGATTCACAAGCCATAATGGGATTTAACTTTAACTGAGGTTTATATGTCCAACCTTGTGGTCAATGACTTAGTATGCTATGTACATTCTCCAACCCTAATTTAGTGAAACCAAGTGTGTCTTGGTGTGATTTGTGAATCCAGTCTGCATCACTGAATGTGGAGGATGAAAGAGCTATCTGCTGTGTATTGCGTTAAATCTCTTTTACCCACTTGTCAGCCAACAGGTTTCCTAAAATAGCTTACAATAAGATCAATAGAAATGTATGTGGCTTTTAAAGTCGTCTGTTAACCAAATGATGGTTTCATTTTTTGCCAATCCATTTTTCTCTCCCATATGGAACAGTTGTTGCATATGTCAAAGGACACAGACCAAGCCCATTCTCTAGCAGCAGATGGGAATGATGCTGAGTTAGATCTCATAAGGCATGAGATTAATTGTTAATGAACATCAGCTTCTTTGTGTGGTTGGGATTTCCATGTTTTAACTCAGTGCAGTAGAATCAAGACTTGGATGAGATCATTTAGGCCGTAAGGTTAAATGTCTTGCACAGTGCAGGAATCCACATTAAAATAAAGGGCTATTTTGCCTCTGCTTGAATACATCCAATGAAAAGATGGCTACCACCTCTGTGCATAACTGGTTCCACTGTTGAGTGCTTCTTAAAATTGTGATTTTTTTAAAAACACTTAGCTGGAAACTGCCTTATTGTAACATGAAAGAAAGACACCATATCTTGCTGTGTGAAACAAGTGAAAACAGGTCTTCACTGTCTTTTGTATGTGGCGTATTTTCAAGTAGTTCCCAATCTTCTCAAAGTTAAACTCAGTTAGCATTTCTTCATAGGATTTAATTTCTAGTCCATTGCTCATTTCGTTTGGTCTTCTATAACTTGTTTTCTAAATTGTTCCTCAAGTGTTATATTTAGAACTGAGAAAATTACTTGAAAAATGTTTGAGGAGGAGTCTAACTAAAGCACAACAAAGTTAGAACTATTATTTTTCTAATTTGGAATTTATATTTCTGTTGATGCATCCTAAAATTCATCTGTCCTTTTTGCAAGTCATTTCATACTGCTTAATTATATTTGTAAATAACTATTATTTCTAGTTCTTTTTCACATGTGTGGTTATTAAGCTGGGTGTCCCATACTCTGTATCTGTGCATTTGACTGCTAATTCCTACGTGAAATACTTAATATTTGTCTTTGTTAAATTAATTGTTTTTATTCTTATTCTCAAACCTATCAAGATAGCTTTGTGTTTTATTGCTTCTTGTACTGTATTAGACATGCCATCTAATTTTTGTCATTTGGAAATTTAATAAGCACTTATCTTTTCATCTAAGTCATTTTATATAAAACATAAGTGTAAGGATAGAGTATAGAACTGAGTCTTGTGGCATCCTTCTTTTATTTAAAAGTTGTTGGGGATTCTTGAAGTAGGAATTTTATGCTAAATATAATATGAGTCTGGCAAGACTTATTCTTGAATAATCCATACAGGCTCCTAATAATTGCTGCATTTTTTTTCAAGATGTCCATAGTTCATTTGCTTCGTTATGAATTGTGAAATCTTTCCTGGTATTGATGTCACAGGACTCTTGTGTAGTTCCATAAATCTTCATTTTCCCCTTTTATTAAAGAAAGGACAACATTTACCTTCCTCTAGCAGTTGTTGTATTTTATGGCATTTCCCTCATTTAACACATTCAGATAGCTACTGGCTGCTTCTTTGGGTACCTAGCAGAGGTGGGTTTCTACCGGTTCTGTCCACCTCTGTAAAACCAGTAGCTCTGAAGAGCAGCAGACATAGAACCGGTTCTATGTCTGCTGATGTTTTTGCCCACCTGCCCACCCGGGCTCTCACCTGATCTTTATTTCCTGATTTTTCAAATTCAGCTGCCAAACGAGGCACAGCTGCAGTTTAAAAAGCAGGAAAAGAGGGCTGTTTCAAAGGCTGCTTCTCTGCATGCAGCGTGCTGATGACGATTTAGCGCCCGCTCGCAGCATGCAGGAAAGCACATCATAAATCACTGAACCTCGTAAATCCCGAACTGGTAGTTAACTCTGTCGTATCCCACCCCTGGTACGTAGGATACATTATCTCTGTCCCTGGACATTTAAACCAGCTTAGAGTGGATAGATATTCCCTAATTTTTAGTTATTTATTTTATTTATTAGATTTTTATCTCATCTTTATTATTTTATAAGCAATCCAAGTGGTAAACATACATTATACTCCTTCTTCCTCTCCCCCCCCCCACAATATTTTAGAAATTTAAAATATTTTATTGTATTTCTATCTACAACTTTAGTTTTGGCCATTCATCCTGTTTCTCCCAACTGTCTTTCTCCCAACAATTTTATTAGAATTGTCTTGTTAGAGAAGTCTTTGCCAAAGTAAGAGTTCTATGAGTCTGCCTTTTAGTTGATACCATTTTGATATTTCCTCTGAGCAGCTGGTATTGATTTTCTTTTCTTTTCCTTTGAGTATATCTGAAGAAACCCTTTTTGTTGTTCTTCTCTTTCATCAACCTTAGACCTTTTGACATCTGCTGTCATATTCTCAACTATTCACATGTCTTCTTCCTTGGAGATCCGTCCCCCGTTTCCATTTTCTAAAGGTATCCCTTTCGTTTTCAGATATCTACTAATATGCAGCCATATTAGCTGCCTCTGTCATCTTCCACTTTTTCCCATCTGAATTGGCTACTATAAGAGCTTTCAGTAGGTCCTTCAGTTAGCAATTTTCACCCATTTTTTTGTTATAGTGATGAGATGGTTGGTGTACAAGTCTAATAAACAAATAAATTCCTATTCAATTATATTTGCTTGCTTGCACAAATTCTACTTATATATCCATGTCAGTTCTCTACTGGAAACATATTGCCTTATATTCCTACTACAGTCTCTATAACATCCTCTGCTTACTCAATAGAATGTGATCATTTTATTGCACACAATAGGAAATTTCCACTTTTCAGTATATACTCTTGGCTATCAGTAGATATTTAGGAGCTAATCATTTTACCTCTCAGAGCTGGGCACAAAATTTTTTCCAAACTCTAAATCATTTTGGTCACTTTTCCGTTTATGCTCTCTTTTTTGTTGTTGTTGTTGAATCTTCTGCCAGATCCCTATTAATTAATCTGCTGGCTTGCTTGATTTGTTCAGAGTATATAGGGTCAGAGATAGCATTGTTGTTTTTTGTTGCTGAACTTTGTAAGAATTCTGGAAAGATTTCTTTGAGATTCAGATCCACCAAAATGTCATTTCTTACTCCCTTACATAGAGCTGGGATAGAAAAATCTTTTTTTTTCTCCTAACAAGAGCCCCATTTCTTTTTTTAAAGATCATCATTTAAAGGCTGCAAGACAAGTGGGATTGAAGTAACTGTCAAAAATTATAGGAATTGTTCATACACAATAGGCAAGAACTGCTTTTTTTCTGTTAGGGGTAGTTGGGAAGTCTCATTTATTTTCTTTCCTCCGATGTTTATGTAACATTTAGCTGCTTTATATATCCACAGGATTTGACTGTCATGTAGTTTTCTTCTTTCGCATCATCTGTTTCTTTGCTCATATTCTCTTAATACTTGTATGCATATATAAACAGGGCTTTGATAGATTTACACTTGACATCTTAGAGGCATCATGAGCCACAGTGCGTCAAGGAGGTTGAGATTGCAAAATAAATGTGGGAAAGATGAATGAATGGCTATGAAGAAAGAGTAAGACCTAAAAAGTCATAGTTAGATGGAATTGATGAGACCCTCAGAAAGAGGTGAGAAACTTGAAGATAAAAATATTGTATTGCATGGCAGATGGACACTAAGCAAATCAGGATAGTTTGCAAGGATAGAATTTCAATCAAGCAAATTTAAGGAAAGAGCTCCCAAAATATTTCCAGCATGTAAATTGTCCCACCAGAGGCAAAAATACTTTAGACCACTGCTACACAACAGTAAAAGATGCTTATAGGTCTTTACCATGAGCAGCTGTGGGACACTCTGACCACTGCATGATTCACCTTGTACCTGCCTACAGACAAAGACTTAAAACCATTAAACCAACAATTAAATCAGTGAAGACTTGGTCGGATGAGGCAAAGCTGAAACTCCAGGCCTGCCTTGATTGCACTGATTGGAATGTTTTTGAAGATGCCTCTGCAGACCTAGATGACCTCACAGATACTGTAATATCATATGTTAGCTTCTGCTTGTGTACCAACAAGGAAACTGAAAATATATAGTAACAATAAACCTTGGTTCACAGCTAAACTTAAGCAGCTACGTTGTTCCAAAGAGGAAGCCTACAGAAAAGGTGACAGAATGCTATACAACCAGACCAGAAACTTATTAACAAGAGAGATCAGAGCAGCAAAAAGAAGCTACTCTGAAAAGTTAAAGAATCAATACTCAACAAATGAACCAGCAAACATGTGGAAAACTCTTAAAAACATCACTGGCTTCAGCAAACCTCCTTCCCAGGCAGAAGGAAATCAGCAACTAGCAGATGACCTGTGAATGTGTTTTACTGCAGGTTTGAAAAGAAAATACAGCCACCTATCTCCACAACCCACATCTCAAACACACCAACAACAGCCAAACCTCCTACAACTGGTCCCGATCCATTGGCCTCACAACCTCTGGTGATCATAGAAAAAGAAGTGCAAGATCTGTTACACAGACAAAAGCCAGGAAAAGCACCAGGGCCAGACAAGATAACTCCTTCTTGCTTAAAAGTCTGTGCTGACCAATTGGCCCCCATCTTCACCCGAATCTTCAATAGATCATTACAGATGTGCTATGTTCCTTCCTGCTTCAAACCATCTACCATCATCCCAGTGCCAAAGAAGCCCTCCATCAAGGAACTGAATGACTAGAGACCAGTTGCTCTAACATCTGTAGTTATAAAAATCTTTGAAAGGCTTGTGCTGTCCCATCTGAAAACCATCATGGATCTGTTAGATCCCATGCAGTTTGCATACCGAGCAAATAGATCGACAGATAATGCTGTTAACATGGCTCTGCATTACATCCTACAACACCTTGAATCTCCAAATATCTACACAAAGGTCTTCTTTGTAGACTTCAGTTCAGCATTCAATACCATCATTCCAGATACTCTTCTAAGTAAATTAAACCAATTAGCGGTACCTGAACATACTTGTAAGTGGATCATAAGCTTTCTAACAGACAGGAAGCAGCAGGTGAAGCTAGGCGGAATCACATCCAATACCTGTACAATCAGCACAGGAGACCCCCAAGGCTGTGTGCTATCTCCATTTCTCTTCTCCCTATATACCAATGACTGCATCTCAAACGATCCATCTGTTAAAATACTGAAGTTTGCTGATGACACAACAGTGATTGGTCTCATTCGAGACAACGATGAATCTGCATTCAGACAGGAGGTTATACAATTTGCCTCGTGGTATAACCAGAACAATCTGGAACTGAACACACTCAAAACCGTAAAAATTGTGGTAGACTTTAGAAGAAACCCTCCCATACTGCCACCTCTTACAATATTAGACAACACAGTATCAACAGTAGAGACCTTCAAATTTCTAGGTTCTACTATTTCACATGACCTAAAATGGACACCTAACATCAAAAAATCATCAAAAAAGCACAACAAAGAATGTTCTTTCTGCACCAACTCAGAAAGCTCAAACTGCCCAAGGAGCTGCTGATCCAATTCTACAGAGGAATTATTGAGTCTATCATCTGCACCTCTATAACTGTCTGGTTTGGTTCTACAACCCAACAAGACAGACACAGACTTCAGAGGATAATTAGAACTGCAGAAAAAACGATTACTATCCACCTGCCTTCAATCGAGGACTTATATACTGCAACGAGTCAAAAAGAGGGCTGTGAAAATATTTACAGATCCCTCACATCCCGGACATAAACTGTTTCAACTCCTTCCCCCAAAATGACGTTATAGAGATTGCACACCAGAAAAACTAGACACAAGAACAGTTTTTTCCCGAAAGCCATCACTCTGCTAAACAAATAATTCCCTCAACACTGGAGGGTTACAAAGTGTACACTATTATTACTGTTAATCTTCTCATCACTCCTTATCACCCATCCCTTCCCACTTGTGATTGTAGGACTGTAACTTTGTTGCTTGTAACCTTACGATTTATATTGACTATTTCCTAGTATGATTTGATTGTTGATTGTACCCTATGACTATCATTAAGTGTTGTACGTTATGATTCTTGATTCGTAACGAATGTACCTTTTCTTTATGTATACTGAGAGTATTTACACCAAGACAAATTCCTTGTGTGTCCAATCACACTTGGCCAATAAAGTATTCTATTCTATTCTATTCTATTCTATTCTATTCTATTCTATTCTATTCTATTCTATTCTAGAAAGGAGAAATATACAGTAGATAATGTTAGTGGTGAAAATAAATTTCAGCTGAGTCACTTTCTTTTTCTAATCTTGGGATTTGCCTTTTTTTGTCTCCTGTGTTATGAAAACTGTTGCTTATCCCCAAAGTATAATAGATATGTGCTAATATGCAATATTCATATGAAATAGTAATGGAGATGTAAAAGAAATCCATTATGGGTTTATTTTACTTCCAAAAGCTGCGATCCTGGATATACATCTTATGCCAAGATGTAGTCTGTGTGATTATCATTGTCACACTATCATTCTTGGTTAAAATATTTAACTGCATTTGAGGAAATTGTGTGTGTTCAGATACTGGGAATTATTGGCCCCCAAAAAGTTGTTTCCAGTATAATGAGAAAACCTGTAGAGATAGTATATATTGGAGGCAATAAGTTGCACAGTTGCACATAAGTACATAAATTGCAGGAATACATGTACCAAGTATAACAATAACTGTATATTTTCAAGGTCTTTTTTCAATAACGCAGAAGGGAATTAGATAAAATATAATAATATGTAACCACATGCATCTCTGGTTAGCATAGAGTTTTTAGTCATCTGCATGTCCTTTAGCCAAAAGTGACTGAAATAAAAATGAAAAGCTGAGCAGTGGCTTAAGAACCTACTCAAAGACAATTAAATAGATTCATGAAAAGACAGACCTGTCAAAGCACCAGCTTTGAAATAAAAATCATTTTTTTGCATTTTCCCAGGTTTGGAACTGTAAATTCTGCTGCAGCTATTATTACTTATTATTACTAATAATGTTCCAGTAGAAACTGATGTACTTACCACAAGGGGGTTTACCATTGCCTTCTCCCACACAGTATGAAATGACAACTTTGTCATTGTCACCAAAGTAATAATCCATTCTAGTATATTTCTATATCACTGACCAAATATGGTGCCTGGTTGCTTTAGCTAGGATGGCCTTCATTGACCCTGTTGGGAATAAACTTGGCATAAACTTCCAGTGTTCTTCTCCCATCCTTCTCAGGAATACCTGCTCACTACAGTATGGCAGCATAATGGGACTTGAAGGGTGTGTGAGTCAGAAAGGCTAATGATCCATATATGCACTGGGACAACCTAGCAGTGTGGATATGCCCTACTGCTGAGTTGATTCATTTGTAGCTTTCTATTTGTGTGGCTTCTGCCTTCATGTTGTTGAGATTCGTTTCTCCCACACCAGCAAGCAGAAGTTGCCAAAAGGTGACAGATGGTGCCCCAAACAATGCAGTTTTCAAGCTATGTGGGCATCAGCCCTTCAAGGTGGATCAGATGAGAAAGCAAAACATGCTAGTGCTACTTTTCTTCTAAGGTAATAGAAACAGAATCTTCAAGTCTGAATTCACTTCCCACCCACCTGTTTTCATGAGAATTCAGGAAGGTCCTGTCCAAGAACTTTTCTCAGGTTAGAATTCTGACCCAGACTCATGTTTATTGTATCTGATGGTTGGTTGCAGTTCTTTCTCCTGTTCCTCAAGGTTATTCCTTCTGCCCATTACAGTGAAGTAGGAGGAAAAAACAACTTTGAAAACTTGTATTTTCACAAATAACCAGGGGTGGGATTCTACATGTTCTGTCTGGTTCTATAGAACCCCTTGTTAACTTTCTAAGCAGTTCGTAGTTAGAAGCAATCTCCTTTTGTTTCTTCCCACCCTTATTACATTCTTGGCAGAAAGCCTAGACTTACTGTCTCCGGAGCTTCTGAAGCTGACTTTCTTAAAAGGGAAGGGATGTTTTAAGATTTTTACACTGCTGTTGGGAGGAAATACTTCCCTGGACAATCAGCACTTTGAAGAAATAATTGAATAATGAAGCAAAGCTTTTAGTGATAGGGAACCAAGATCAGTGACATTCAGCAAGGCTTCTTCTCAAGATTGACATTCAAACATGAGTTTACATACCCTTTCTGAGTTTTGGTCTAAAACTGGTTTTTGGTGAAGCTTAATTCTGTGTTTGATGATGTTTAATCCTGTATTCATTGATGGGATAATTTTCCCTATTCAGCTTCAACAAGCAACAGCTACTGTTGTGATTTAATTATTTTTATTGTGTTTGAATTTTTTCCTGCCTCATGGTTTCTTTTTTCTATCTGGGGAGGGGGGTCTTCCTCACTGCTTTAGTACTATCTGGCACTCTTCTTTTGGGGTATACTCCCAAGAGGCAGGATGCAAGCTTGGCACTGATATTTTTTCTACTGCCTTTCTGGGGGGCATGTGACCTTTCCTTAAATCTGGATGATTTCCTTAGGATATCTTGTGAGGTGAGTGAGACCAGTTGGTATCTTTAAGTGGTGCAAATGGATCTAAGGATTGCTTTTTCTGGGTGTGTTTTTTTCTGGAGAGCTTAAATGACCTCTTTGCTAAAGCATTTCACTTTAAGACAAGAGTTGGCTGCTTGATAGTTATCACTGCATTTTAATTATTTTTATTCCTCAAGGTGCTCTGGTACTCTGCCTGATTTGTAACTCCGGCTTGCAGGTATTTTTAATCTAATGATTGGTATTTAGGGCAGCTTTTTGCAAGCAAAGAAGCTTTTTGTATTTTTGTACAGGTAATCCTTGATTTACAACAGTTCATTTAGTGACCATTCAAAGTTAGAATGGCACTGAAAAAAGTGACTTATGACCATTTTCCACACTTATGACCATTGCAGCATCCCCACTGTGATGAGAGGCCAGGCGATAAGTGCCCCTTGACATGAGTGATGTCGAGTTGGCCATGCCCACCCAGTCACATGACCACCAAGCCACACTCACCAACTAAGCCATGCCCACAGAACCGGTTGCTAAAAAAACTGAATCCCACTCCTGCAAATGGCCCTTCGGGTGCGCTTCAAGGTGTTAGTTACCATCTTCAAAGCGCTCCATGGCTTGGGACCGGGTTATCTATGGGACCGCCTACTGCCATTATCAGTCTCCCGTCGGCCTGTGCACTCCCATAGAGTGGGTCTTCTCGGGGTTCCGCCGGCTGGATGGCTGGCGACCCCGAGGGTGCGAGCCTTCTCGTTGGGGGCGCCCTCCCTCTGGAATGAATTGCCCCCGGAGATGAGGACCATCCCTGACCTTTTGACCTTCTGGCATGCATTGAAAACACATTTATTCCACCAAGCCTATCTGGCCTAGGGTTTTTTCGGTTTTTATATTGGCTTTATTGGATTTTAGTCTCTTTTTAATCCCCTATTCGTCTTTATTATTTCGCAGCTATAAGATATAATCCTTTTAATTGTTTTTAATTGTTGAACTGTTGTTGTGTTTTTTAGTCTGGCTGTACACTGCCCCGAGTCCCGTTGGGAGAGGGGGTGGTATATAAATGTAATAAATAAATAAATAAATAATACATACATACATACATACATACATACATACATACATACATACATACATACATAAATAACCCTTAGTTATGACTGCTGTCTTCTTTGAACATGCCCTTAATCTGAAAGGTCTTACCTTTTGATACATCTGTATTGCACAGAATAAAGACTAGCTGTTTTCAATCATTTATTCTGTTTGGCGTTCAACCCTAGTGTCATACATTAGAGTTTCTCTTCATTAATTTTTCTCTAGTTGTTTGAAACCTGCATAGAAAGACGTGGATTGTATTTATTGAAAGCATAGCATATATTCTGCTTCAGTGATATTTTGTTCCAGGATATCCTTAACTTTCAGCATTTTTTTTTCATTATTATTTTCCTATGGAACCAAGTCCCCAGACAATAAGGCCTGGAATTTAATTGCAGTCTGTTGTCTGTTGCTCTAATATATATTAAAGAAAATCCAGTCACATTACACTATAAAAGAGTATATACTTCAAAAATTAGTCTCTGAAAAAGGTGGGGAAAAAGTGTGAACTGAAAGGTAGCTGTTAACAGTCAGACTACAAAACAGTCTGACAGTTCTTAGATGTCAAATTACAATGGCAATTTGGAAAGACTTTTTTAGACTGGAGCTGTGTTAAATGTTAATAGCAAAATAGGGGCATTCTTTTCTTTGATCTGTTCCCCGGATTCTATAAAGTAGTGGAATCAAAACCAAGTGCCATTTATATATACACACCTCCTTCTTTGATCTGGTCTGGTGGGTAAGTCTGGCCTTCCTGCCCTTTTCAACCGAAGGCTCTATGAAGTTTCAACTATTTTTTTTCTTTCTGTGACATTTCTTTCCAGGAATTTTTCATTGCAGTGATATTATTCAATACGATGTATAGCTAGTCCTTTTAGTATTGTTAATATTTTAATATTGTTAATATGTAACAATGGATGGAAGCTAATCAAGGAGAAAAGCAACCTGGAATTAAGGAGAAACTCCCTAACAGTGAGGACAATTAACCAGTGGAACAGCTTTGCCTTCAGAGGTTGTAGCTGCTTTATCACTGCAGGTTTTTAAGAAAAGACTGGATAGCCACCAGTCTGAAATGGTGTAGGTCTCCTGCTTGAGCAGGAGATTGGACTACATGACCTCCAAGATCCCTTCCAGTTCTATTCTTATTGATTGATTAATGATTTCAGAAGATAACAATATTAAATCCATAACTTTTGGAAATCTGTTCAATCAACTCCTCCTTTACTTCAATTCTCTTGGGTCACCAAAACGGTGACACCTAGACATCATGCAGTTTGGATCAATTGGTTTAAGAGCTACCCTGTGCTAGTAGAAAACACTTCTTCATAAGCAAGGGGAGGTTTCAGTCTTTTACCAATTTTCCACCTGGAAAGTTTTCTCCCTTTACTATATTTATGTTGTGGTTTAGGGTACTCTACTCCATCAAAATCATAGAAGAAGTAACAACTCTTCTACAGGAAGAAGAAAAAAAGTGTGTGAAAATTCATTGAAGTTAAATTGGGATAAGTGACATACCATATTTAATAGGAAAAGGTGGTGTTCAGAACAATTGTATATGTTCATTAAGCAAAGTCTTAAAGGATTGTGCTAGGCCATCAAAACCTTGAATATGGTATCATATTCTACTAATGCTGTACCACTATTTCTTTGATGTCTGACTCTGCCTTTTAAATTATATAAAGCTATTTATTGAATTTATAGAGCTGTCTGTCTTAAGCATCATCAACCTAAGTTGCTTACAAACAATGATAGAAACAGATTATTTTTCTGGCCTTCTGGTCTTCCTATTCAGGGCTTCTTTTCCAACTTGAGTCCAGTCTACTATTCAAACTCATAGAATTTCCTTCACTGAGTTTGGATTTTACTTCTTCACTCTTCTAATGTATTCACTATTAATCTTCTTGACTAATGCTTGACTAATGCTTCCGTCTGAAGGACGCCCAGGTAATTGGAGGAAACTTCTTCATCTAGATTTTTGATGTTATTCCTATATAGTATGTTGCTTCCTTCAGTTTTCACTATTTTTCCTGCGTTGATTATAAGAGTGACACATTTGTCCAGTCCAAGCTTAAAATAGAATTTCATTCTGAATTGTATATATTATTTACTGGAGAGACAAAGTTTTCTCTGAGAAAACATAGAAGTTTTCTATGAGCAGTATCTCCAGTACTGTATTCTGGAGATTACAATGCTTTACTTCACTTCACCAACTTCTTGTCCAATTAATGGAATAACACAGTTGGAAGGGATCTTGGAGGTCTTCTAGTCCAATTTCCTGCTGAAGCAGGAAACCCTATAACATTTCAGACAAATGGTTATCCAATCTCTTCTTCAAAAATCTCCAGTGTTGGAGCACCCACAACTTCTGGAGGCAACTTGTTCATCTTTGGCGTTACGTGGACACTGCAACCTTTTCCTAAGCAAGTGGTCTGAGATTTTGCTGTCAAAAGTCAAAGAAGCAAAGATGAATGTTGCCTTCTTAAGTGACACGAAAAGGATATCTCTGTATTCCACGTTTTACTTGAATGCTGTTTATAAGGCCACCAAAAGGATTACAGAGGCTCTGAAAATCCTCTAAATCAGGATTTTGGCCCAAGCTCAAATTTACACATAAGAGACTCCAGTCTGGATCTAAAAAACAGTTGAGAAATAGTTACATAATCATGAGCATCTGCTCCTCCTCCTCCCCCCCCCATTTTTTTTTTCCTTGAGGAACAGCTTTGTCTTTCCCATATTTCAGGAAAAGGCTGTTGTAGAACTGTGGCAAAGTTCAAAAGCATTTGTGATGGGCCCTGGGATTGTTTAGATCTCTCAGGCTGGAATCCTCCTTGTTGCCTTGGAAAAAGTCCCTATGAAACAGTGGGTCTTCTTCAAAGGAGACATACACAAGAAAGTGTGTAAATATCTCCTGCAGTGTGAGTCCATAACAGTAAAATTAATTGAATTAATTTTAATTTAATTATTTTTAAAAAAAAAAATCAAGTAAAAATAATTATCTCTGGCTACTTTCCCCTTTTATTTTGCCACACCCAACAATTCCTATTCGGGCTTGACCTGGCTGAATTCAGGGATATGTGATTCAGTGTAATTTTACCTCTCTTCTTCCTTCTTTGTTGTTGTTGTTGTTGTTGTATTTTAATTAGTTTGTGTTACTGTTCCCTTTAGTAGAACTAGGCTTAGCATTACACTGCTTCATTGCTATGCTGGATACCTGAGGAGGTGTTAAAATAATTAAGGTGAACTGCTTGCTTTCCCCAGACAAGGGATTTGCATCTGCACAGGGGAATTGAGTGATCAGAAACAGATGTGACCATGTGGAACATTTCACCCAAATTTATTAAAATCATTATTTACCTGTAATGTATAAGCTGGGTTTTAGTTGCACTAGTTTGTTGCCAGTACATATTGCCAGTAATCTGCCAAAAAAGCAGCTTGCTGGCAAAATTGCTGAAATGGTTAGCTTATGCTTACAGAAAACATTACAACAACCCTGATTCGTATTTTTTTTTTTAAAAAAAAAAAAATTCTAACAGAAAATGAAGCCTTTGATGCTGGAGAAGCTGGATTGTGTTATCGAAAGGCGCTGTAGGGTTTGTTTGAATTGGGTATGCCTTACAAGAAATATGAATATCTATTTGTAATGTGATATGTAATCATCGAAAGACAGCTATTGTTTTCAGTGTCTCCCTCTTGAATGGGATCACATGGTTTTTGCTTGAATTTAAAATAAGCCCTGCTTGCATACATATCCTGTCACAGCCAATATGCCCGGAGTGCTGGTTGGTCAGATCCATGAATACAGAAAATGATAAAAAAAAGTAAAGTATCTGACATTGAAGTGTAGTTATTAATTTATAAAAGCCGGACTGCCATTTAGGAAAAACTTACCCATGGCACAAACTTAAAGTTTTTCATCCAAGTATCATTTCAGTAATGGCAGGCTTAAATACTGGAGACCGTGGGGAAACATAATATTACGATAATGTTCTTTGGTGCGGTTTGGAGGGGTTTAGGAAACATTTGGAAGTATTTTTCTCATAAAGTCACTTAACTATTGAAGTGTTACGATAGCATTCCCTTCTGCATTGTGTATTTACCGAAGGAGTCCATTTAAGAGGGATACTGATTTTTTTTTAAAAAAAAATCTTGATTAGAAGGAATTCCTTCAACTAGCAAATTGCATGCTTTTAGTGGTGGCTCTTTAATAATAGGACACAGGAAAGAACAGAAGACCTAGGTGATTTAAAAGTGAATTGTCATTCCCACCCCCACCCTCCCCAAAAATGCTTCCAGTTCCAGTTCTACTCCATTTTTTTTCTATTTAGCTACTTTAAATGAAATCAGTATTTTTTTTAAAAAAAAAATCAGCTTTGCAAAGCTGAGTTTTGAGCTGTTGTGGCAAACGCTCAAATATTGGTATCAAATATTGCCATTTTTCCCTGGAGGATAAAAGATGAAAGCTTAAAATCTTTTTCTTCCAACACCCCCCCCCCCCCAGTTCATCACAATGTTTTCAGTTAGTACACACAAACTGATGTATTCTGGAAATGTTTCAAATGTCGTCACAAAATAAGCTTTGTGTGGTATTGTGTTCTACATTTGGTTTGCATCAACAGAGTCCTACATTTTTAATGAGGAAGTAAGTCCCGCCTATCCAAATGGATCCCAACTTTCTTGAGCTAATAAATCATTTGATGAAGATGCTAAAGATGGTTAGGCAAACAGGCAGCTACAAGCTTCCTCAGTTTTAATGTTTAACAGATTAACAAGATAATCAGAGTTGGAAGGGACCTTGTAGGTCATCTAGTCCAACCCCCCGCCCAAGCGGGAGACCCTACACCATTTCTGACAGATGGCAGTCCAATCTCTTCTCGAAAGTCTCAAGTGATGGTGCTCTTACAACTTCTGAGGGCAAGCTGTTCCATTGGCTGATTGTTCTCACTGTCAGAAAGTTTCTCCTTATTTCCAGGTTAAATCTCTCCTTGTTCAGTTTCCATCCATTATTCCTTGTCTGGCCTACCGGCGCTTTAGGAAATAGCTTGATCCCTTTCTCCCTGTGGCAACCCCTCAAATATTGGAAGACTGCTATCATGTCTCCCCTGATCCTTCTCTTTACTAGACTAGCCAAGCCCAGTTCCTGCAACCGTTCGTTGTACATTTTAGCCTCCAATCCCCTAATCATCCTGGTTGCTCTTCTTTATACTTTTTCTAGAGTCTCAACATCTTTTTTATAATGTGGTGACCAAAACTGGATGCAGTACTTTAGGTGTGGTCTTACTAAGGCTTTATAGAGTGGTATTAGTACCTCCCTTGATCTTGATTGTATCCCTCTGTTAATACAACTTAGGATTGCATTAGCTTTTTTGGCTGCTGCTGAACACTGCTGGCTCATATTTAGCTGGTTGTCCACTAAGACTCCAAGTGTAGAGATCTACTTTCTTGCCAGGTCATAGGAATGCTGGTAGAACAAAGATCACAAATTCTCTATGTTAACATACGCAGGGACCTACTGATTCTAAATTTGCAATAGTTCATTTGACGGAATTCTTGTAACCCCATCCTGTCTATCTCAATAAATCTTACTAAACAGAATTATGTGAGAATCATACCTGGAAAAGGACAACTTTTGGTTCTAGTTATCTGCTAGAGAGCCAGACAATAACTAGTTACTGAGCATCAGATTACCTGAATGTCACCCCCAGCCTCAAAATCTTCTTGCTATACCTGCTTTGTTTGTTTGATTTTTCGTAAGCAAATAATTGTGCATAATTAGTCTTGGAAATAACAATGAACCCATGATGGCTTCCTGTTGTTTAATTAAAAGAGTTTTATTACCTTGAAAACTCAGGTAGATAAGAAACCTGGCAACTGCCAAGGAAGATTTAGGAACACTGGTGGCAATAGGCTTTATTGCTGAACTTCGGACTTGATGTAGGGCTAGTAGTGGCAGTCATAGGAGATGATCTTGCATGGTTATCTGGGAAAAGTTTGAACCCTCTGAACCTGAGGAAACGGACAGGGTTCTTATAGCTGTTAGTTAGAAGATCTAAATATAGTATATAAAATCATACATTGCAATGTCCTACCTGCAAATGAATACTTCAGCTTCAATCATAACAATACAAGAGCACACAATAGATACAAACTCAACGTTAACCGCATCAAACTTGACTGCAGAAAATACGACTTCAGCAACAGAGTGGTCAATGTTTGGAATATTCTCCCTGACTCTGTGGTTTCTTCCCCAAACCCCAAAAACTTTAACCTTAGACTGTCTACTCTTGACCTCACCCTTTCCTAAGAGGCCTGTAGGGGGTGTGCATAAGCGCACCAATCATGCCTACCATCCCTGTCCTATTGTTTCTTTTTATTTTTCTTATAAGTATCTATCTCATGTATTCAAAACTATGTTTATTCTTATACCTGTATCTTGTAAGCGATTGACAAATAAAATAAATACTAAATAAAATAAATACTAAAAAGTTGCTACCAAGAAAACAATATGGTGTTGTCCATGAAATAACAAGGAATAAGCTCAACCTGAAGAAGGATTTATTGCATTCCTTTATACTTGTGGTAATGCTTAATAATTGTGCCACTTCATTCCATCTGAACTAATGTCAAGATATTTGGTTTTACCTACAGATTGTAGTCTATCAAGGACATATTTCTTTAGCTTTAGATAAGAGCATTTATTTTAACATTATATTGCACTTATTTATTTAACCTGTCACTACCAACGTCAAAATCATACTCATTGCAATGCACATATTTCATAAAATCAAAATGTGTTCACCTAACTGTTTGAGTTCAACAAATATGGATCCCCACATACACACTATTGACATGTGTAAATAAAAGTATAAAAAGAACACATCAAAGCTTTAAAGTAGCCCCAATTGAAATAGTTTATGAAAGCTTTTTGTTGCCGTTCATAGTGATTGACATATGTCATATAACCAGTTGGTATTTAGTCATAATAAATAAACATGATTTTGGTGGAAGGATGTGAATCTAGGAAAGCAACAAGAATAACGATAAAAGGAACCCAGGGCCAGGAAGCTTGATTCTGTGAGGTTTGTGGAGATTTCTGATAGTAGCTTCAGCCTTTTTCTCCCTTCCTTGCATAATTCTGAGGCAAATGTAGTTTTCAACTAATCTTATTTCCTCGCTGTGTGTTCTCCAGAAAAGGAGCCGAATGAATCTTATGTTCAGAAACCTTATCAGATGAACAAAACAAAGCATCTCAGTTTCACAGGCCACACTGAGCAGCTTTAAAGGGAGAGAGAGAGAAAGTTTCTTACTAGAATGTGGAACTTTTAAGTCCACCCACAAAAAGATTTCAGACAGATTACATGGTGGACTACTGCATGTTCTTCACTTTCCATTGAAGTAAAGGAGATGCATTCAAGGAAGCTGTTCAAAGTGTAGTGATCAAGATTGGAAAGAGGAGTGCAGGAAGTGCCAAAGTTTTGAAGTTCAGGAAGTGCCAAGGAAAATGGCCAAACTTTTGAATCCTAAATCCAGAAAAATGAATGTTCTCCCAAAGCAAAACTTTAGACAAAGCATTCTAAAATGAAAGAGGCTCCTCTTTATGTACAATATTTTAATATATTTTTGGGATGTTTTCTGCTCTATGTTTCCAGGTGTGTACTTATCTGTTTTTAGTTACCTATTTAAATAAATTTTGTTTTTAAACTCCTTTTCCTAATGGAACCAAACTTCTATATTATGATTATCATTTCCTTTTCCTGGAGTGTTACCTTTACTTTCCATACTTCCCTCTTTTCATTTCATTCTTTTTCATGTATTGAATTTTTTTTTCATAAAATATTATTTGGTAAGAGATAGATATCTTAGATTGATTAACCTGAATTAACGTGAGCTGTAATTGGGCAAACTATGAACCAAAAGAATATAGGAAAGGATGTGGCGCACAATTTTTTTTTTTTTCATTTTATCAGTCTATACAAGTAATCCTTTATCGTTCCAGACACTAAGGTGCCTATATCCAACATTTAGTTTAAACTCTCTGACTTATTGGAAAGAAATCTAAGCGATATCAATTGTCCCTGAAAATAATTCCATCCATTGTGGCATGTCTCTTATGTTGTTCCCAGGTCTTCCTGAAGACAACTTTAAAAATTTCCACTCATCAGTGTAATGATTGGATCTCTGTCCAGGTGACAATCAAAGCAGACCCTGATTGACCATTCCTCTGTTTTTTCCATTTCCATTTATGTAGGCTGGCCACTTTGGGTGTGTCTTTCAATGCTTGCCTTTTTATTTTGGATACTGTTCTATCTTCACTAATAACCACATTTGTTTTGTTTTCCTGGACATTAGACATTTTGGGACTAGCATTTTTTTTCTAAAACATGCAGTCGTGTGTTCTTGTAATCATGTAGCTCAACATCCTATGACTACAAGAACATACAGCAGTAATCCCAGTTGCCATCATCATTAAGGAAACCCGCATGCAAATCCTTTCTCCTTCCTCTCCTTTATTGTACCATGGCTGCTTGGGTGTTGCAATGATTAAAGCAAAGGGAATAGGTTGTTCTTTCAATTCTAATTTCTACTAGGGGTTAATGGAAGCTTTGTAGTGAAGAAGGACTGATGATTCAGCTTCAATGAAGCAAAGGAATAGTCACAGAAACTTTGTAATTTCATTCCATGCTTTCATTGCAACTTAAATATTGGACAGGGCCAGCTTTGCAGTACTGTGTGTTGTGTGGTGGTGTGGAAAAGCAAGGAGACTATACTTCACACAGCCTGCAAAAACCAAAAGGATGCCCATTGCGAGATGTAATGATTAAATGGAGCAATGAGCTTCTATAGTAGATCTGGTGAAAAGGTAAACAAGAAAAGTTCTGGACTATCCTTGGATCAACCACAACTGCTTTTTTTTAAAAAAGAAAAATGGCAGCTACCAAGCAGGAGAGAAGGTAGGATCCCATCAACCCAGGATGAAATGGCTCCCCAGGGGATTGACCAGCTCCTGAAAGAGAAGGGCTTTGGCAGGCACTGTAGCCAATTGGATCTTCCATTTTCTATATGAAGAAGGTAGGAGGTAGTACAAACCATCTGCTCAGAATGGCATGAGAATGAAAGGGCGCAGTCTGTATTCAGAGTGGGCTTGGGAAGTCACCTTAGTTAGAATCACCTTAGCCACTTAAAACTCAACATGGCATATAGACGGAGAAAAAAACATGAGTGACTTTCTATAAACAATTTGTCATTTTTAATTATTCTAAGGCACAGATTTAAAAAAAAATGTCACTCTGTCAAAGATCTCTACTTGAACATTTATTTCAAATGGTTTTTTTTTCCCCAAGGAAGTAACCAACAAAGACATACAGTATTGGGAAATTGCACTTTCTTTGTTTCAGAGCAGGTCCAGCTTCTTTGAGTCAATTTGTATCAACTTAATTAATGTATATTTTTTCCTATGTCTTACATGCTTATTTTGTTTATGAAAATCACTTTTCCAACTACTATGCAGCACATAGATTCTTCTTTGACAATTTGATCTAACCTAAAGCAGCCTTCTAATCAGTGCTTCGAATGTGTGTGTGTTTGGGGGGGGAGGGGGTTGACAATTTCATCACTATCTTTCCATTCTTCTTTTGATGGTATTTTTAATAAAAGAGCATGTAACTTGACTGTTGGTGCCAATGAATAATGCTGATTCTCATAAATAATTTTTCATTAGACCACATGAGGTATTGTGAATAAACATGTAGGAACAATATAATGGCATCTTATGCATAAACAGTGTAAGCTTCACATCTCTGTTGCAAATTAATGTGTGTAGGTATGTTGGCGCAACTGTTTTTAGTATAGTGAATACATATTCTACAAGCTACAAAGAATGGCAAATCTGGCATATTAAATGTCAAACGTTCAGGCTGACATTTATGGTGACTTTTAGCATGTTAAGAGATTTCTATTATGTACTCAAGAATTAGTTATTTTGCTGTAGTGTTTCAACAAAAAGCATTTACAGTCAAATGCACCAAGTTGACAGATTACTTATATTTTTATTATATCTGAGGTACTCATAAGGCTTTTTGAACAATATTTTTAACCAGAAATTTTATATCCCCAAGAATCTAATTTAGATACCTGGATAAAATATTTTTCTTGCGTTTGTAACAGATTTTTTTTTTTGCTACTAAATCAGTGAATTGGGTATTATAAAGAGTGCAGTTCATAATTGGCCAAGAAAGTATTTTCCCTGGCCATGATTTGTTTATGTGGTAAATGAAATGGTGCTTATTCTGATGGAAAAGAACAAAAGTTAACTGGAAATAGAACATTTTGGTGCCTCAAATACCACATCGTCTAATGCTGTTTTAACATTTATGCTATTTTTATTGTCATTATAAATGGAGTTTAGTGGTAATAGTCAGCCATTTTTATTAAGGATATTTTTTTAATGCAGATGGAAGAATTGTCTAAATCTAAAGGCCATTCTTAGCAATAATGTGTTATCAAATCAGGTCCTAGGAGGATTAATTTTTTTAAATAAAAACATGAGGCTGCAATGGCATGAAAAATGGCATGTCAATAGAGTGTACTTTTTAATGTGTCATATTGTGAACCATCATATTCTACATTTAATTAGAAACAGCTCTGGAGCAAATCCAGAGATATAAGTAACCAAGAATATAGTTTGCCCTTTCTGCACTTGTCCACTCCAAATTTCATATCACTGATTTTTTGTATTGAATATTACTATCATTTTATACACTAAAATGTAAAACCCACAGCTGCCACTTCTTTAGCAGGGGTTGGCTTTCGTGTGCATTGAGTTCTTTCACAGAACCTAGGATGGAGTGATGTATTGATGTAGTATATGTGCAGATCCAAGCAGTGAGGCCTTTGCAACTGACAGGTGGAAAATTTGTCAATGTACAGATTTTCTACGTGCCGTATCAAGATGTTGCTGGTACGGCCCTGGATTATTATGATTTGTCACACAATCACTCATATGTTTAGACTGGATTTGGCATTTTTAGCCACCTGTCGAATCCTTCTCAACGACCTGGGAGAGTCATATATTGTTGTTTAATAATATTAAAGATATTGTTGCATGATGTAAGCTGTTCCAAGTAAGGCTGTCTTTTGCCATTGACTGGTGGTGATTTTATCAGTGCGATGGTTTTCAATTGGTGCTCCAGTTGTTTTGGAATTGCACCCAAGATGCTTAATACTATGGGTACTAACTTTGCTTTCTTCTGTCACAGCCATTCTACTTCTATTTGTGGGGTCTTTGTAATTTGTGATCTTCTCTAATACTTTCTCTTATGTCTTCAGGTGTTGCCACATTTACTATCCAGACTTTTTTGTCTTTCTTATTGACAATTATTACCATTTGTTATTATTGGCACTTAATACATTTTATCCTGCCTTTTAATATGTAACGGGAGGTGGCAAACATACCTAATACATCTTCCTCTACCTATTTTCCCCAAACAACAATGCTTTGAGATGGATTGGGCTGAGAGAGAATGGCTAGCCCAAAGGCACCCAGTCTATACTTTCATGATTAAAGGAGCCCTAGAACTCAGTCTCCTAAGTGAATTGTGTGATCATTAAGCAAACTTGGCTTCCGCCATTCACTTCGCTTGTCAGAAGCTGGCTGGGAAGATTGAGATGATGATGATGTGATCCCAGGACAATGTAACTGTCGTGAGCCACAGTGGTGCAATGCAGAGGTGGTATTCAGGTTCTGACCAGTTCTGGAGAACAGGTAGTGGAAATTTTGAGTAGTTTGGAGAACTGGCAAATGCCAACTCTGACTGGCCCCACCCTGATCTATTCTCTGCCTCCTGAGTCCCAGCTGATCAGCTGGGTCTTCTTTTGTTGCCCTGCACAGGAGAATGGAGCTGGAAAACAGGTTACTGGGGAGGGAATGGAGATTTTGCAGTAACCTTCCCCTGCCATGCCCACCAAGCCACACCCACAGAACCTGTAGTAAAAAAATTTGAATCCCACCATTGGCACAGTGGTTAGAGTGCAATACTGCAGGCTACTTCTGCTGCCTATCGGCTGCCTGCAATTTGATAGTTCGAATCTCACCAGGCTCAAGTTTGACTCAGCCTTCCATTCTTCCAAGGTGGGTAAAATGAGGAGCCAAATCGTTGGGGGGCAATATGATGACTCTGTAAACCACTTAGAGAAGACTGTAAAGCACTGTAATGCGGTATATAAGTTTAAGTGCTATTGCTATAAATAGACGCCAGTTGACAAGGGCCTGAATTTTGAACATGTGACCATGACCATGGGAATGCTGCAATGGTTGTAAGTATGAGTACCAGTCCTAAGGCACTTTTTCCAGTGTCGTAACTTCAAGCAGTCCCTAAACTTCTTTCGGAAAGAGTAACCGCTTCATTTCAAATGCCAATTCTGTGCATAGAAAAGTCCAGCAATGAGATCTAACTATATTTCCCACCCTCACCTGTCAATTTCACCCCATCACTTTTCACTCTGGTAAGAAAAGTGGAAGAGTTTCTGGCATGTGTCCCATAATCTCAGGAGCTGTGAGTGAGCACTGCCAATCGATTCTCCATTCCTTTTTTAAATTTACATGTTCTGTCCCTTGAATACAATACATAATTTATGCATATTTTAATATTTTATAAATTATGTAACGTAATTGTTACACTATTATATTGATATCAGTATTTAGTTTATTTGAAACCCAATTACAGATAAAAATGAACAAAACTAAGAAAAGGCCTAATACTATATAGAGCACGTTGATTGGGCGTTGATTCACTCAGGCTCAACATGTTTATTTGGCCACAACAGGTATTTGCTTTGCCATGTACTATGTTTAGATACCACAGTTATCTAGCAATGGGAGCTGAAACACAAATGACTTCTGTCTTTCTCCTCTGTTTTAATCTAACATCAAACATTACAGTAGAATCTGAGGGGTGGGGGTGGAATGAAAATCGCATTGCTTCCTTTGAAGTGCTTTCTGATAACATTGAACCAGTTCCAGGTAGTCTATTGATATCAGATTGCTGATTGTAGGACGTGAATTTTCAGTCTGATACTTTCCGTAAGTTTTGGAGCCAGTGATAGACTTTAACTTTCAGCCTTTTCCAGTTTCCAAATGAACGTACATCGGGGAGGAAGTGGCATTGTGACAAGTTTCATAGCTGACTTACACAGCTTTATTTGAAAATCAGATAAATCCCTAGGTATATTTGTACTTGTGCCTCGATTTATGTTATCTGCTTGTCTATAAGCAAACAACCTAGGTAAATGAACCCAAATGATTCTCTGGTTCAACCTGAAACTACATAGGTTGCCTTCTATTGGATGTTTCTATTTTTCAATAAAAACTACTGGGCTTCCCCTTACGTCAGTGGAAATCTCCAAAACAGTTTCAATTCTGACCTTCAAATTAATGAAGCTAGTATTGCCACCAAAACTCACTTTTCCCCAGCTTTAGGTTATTTGGCCAACATGGTGATTATCTGTACAGAGAGTCCTCAACTTATGATTATTTGTTTAACCACTGTTTAAAGCTGCAGCGTGACTTAAAACTGTTTTTCACAAAACCATTGCAACATCCCCATGGTCATGTGATCAAAATTCAGACACTTGGTAGCTGATATGTATTTATGACAGTTGCAGTGTCCTGGGGGCATGTGACCACCTTTTGCACCTTCTGATAAGCAAAACCAATGAGGAAGCTAGGTTCATTTAACAACCGTGCTTCTAACTGAACAATTGCTGTGAGTCACTTAAGAACTGTGGCAAGACAAGTCATATAATGGGACAAAGTTCACTTAGCAACTGTCTTGCTTAGCAATGGAAATTTTGGGTTCAGTTGTGTTCGTCAGTCAAAGTCTATCTGTGATGTTATATTTTTCTTCACACTTTCAGTGGCATACCTCTGCTGTCAATCGGTAACATGTTGGAGCCAGCAGCACCTTTGCTGCTTTTTGAAAGCTTGCACAAAATGGCTGTTAGGTGGGTCAGATCTATTCATAACAATGCCTGCCATCTTCGGCCTGGTGTTCCAGAGTGATCTTTTTTTTTTTCAGAAAGGGATCAGGTGAAATGCTTCCCTATCCTATCCTATCCTATCCTATCCAGAGATACCTTTGCCTGATATTTCTCCCTTTTCCTACCTGCTTTTGACACTTCCAAACAAAGAACAGGGCTAAAACCACTTCCCGTTTCTACTTTCTAAGAATGCTTACAGGGTTGGTGTGATGCTTAGAAGCATGCTCATAAATAAAAATGATCCTATCATCTGATGGTTTGTTTTGCGGTCAGCGTATTTAGAATTTTTCCATTAAATAGGGCAGAGCTCCCAAACGTTAATAGAGGAGTGAGTCTACGTAGTTAGAGCTACCAGGTGCCTAACTGTAGCCTTGGTTTGCTTCTGGGTTCAGTCCCATTGCTTGGGACCAGGCTTTCTGAGGAACCTTCTCATCCCTCATTAGACCTGGCAGAAAAGTCATGCTTTGGGTAGCATCAACTAGGATTCTACCTTGGATAGGCTCCAGGACACATAAGGTGGGCATTACCTGTATGATGCCCACCTTATAAAATATCCTTCCCTTCTCAAAATTAGATTATCCCTTTTGACAATTCAGAAGATCCTCAAGAACTAGCCAGACTATTAGGCTCCCAGGGAACCAGAGATTTGCTTAGGTGGCCTCATTATTGAGGTGAACATTTTTAATCCTCTCTTTACCTAGGAATTTCTGTATGTTTTTTCACACTCTTTATTTCTTAATGTATTTTTAAAATATATTTTGTTAATATCTATTGCTTTTATATCTGTGGGTTTTATCCAAATGTGTGTTGTCCAGAGTTGCTTTTGATGAGATGAGCAGCTATACAAATTTGATAAATAAGTAAATATGCAATTTCTTGTGATATGGTGAAGCTATGAGGAAACCACAGAAGTAGTAACCAGGAAATAGATCGTTATATCATTTCTGTAATGTTGACCATAGAGATTATAGTGTGTATAAATTATGGTTGACTTATTTTGTGTCCAGGGAATATGAAAGATGCAGAGATTATGTTGCCTAGCGAAAACACAACCATTTAATCCCACTTGCACTTAAATACCTTCCAAGAATATTTCTTTGGTATTTTTGTGAGTCTCTGCATCCATGCTTTTTATATTTTAATATTTCCACTATTACCAAGAGGTATGCAGAACTACTAGGTGCCAAACACTGCCAAATTAAAGTGAATAATACTTATTTCTAACTCTATCATGAAATAAATCTTGTTCTAAATATCATTCAGTGAAATGGCATTCCAAAATAGCTTCTTAAAAAACTGTCAAGGTGATTAATATTATGTGTGCAATGCAAGTAGATAGCGGACTTCTTGTTGCACAGTGGAAAAGATATTTTCTAGTTGCTTTCATTGAGATATTGGTAACATCTTATCTAACAACTGAAAATTCTAGTATGACAAAATGGATTTATGAGGACTAATATCTTGGAAAATATCATGAGGTAACGCACTGCATAACTGGGTACAAGAGCCAGGGTAAAAAAGCTAAAAGATTGCACCCAAACCTTGTAACTCAAAATCAGCAAAGAGGTACTATACTAGTTGATTTTGGGGAGGAGGGGTATTGGCAAAAAAAAAAAAAACCTACTATAACAACAGAAATCCAAGAATTGTATGGAAGAGCTTTCTTTTCACATACATTTTCTTGAATCTCAAGCCCCTTTAGAAACCATGCCCCTGGGGAGGAACATTTTCTATACAGATATTTGCAGGTGGAGGAAAAGAAGGGAAATAAACATATTTTAGAAAAATAAAAGTATTTTAGTCATAGGAAAGAAATAAACTAGATTATTTCCCTAGTGGTTGCTTAAAAGAGGCTTAAAAGACATTCCATATGCTTTAATACAGAAGGCCCTGCATTTAATTTCTGGGATTACCTTTTTAAATAGAAACAGTTTAGCTGTTGCTGGTTGGGGAAGAGTGTCTGAGTCGTCCATGAGGCATTGGGGAGCCTGGGGGGGTCAGGGCAGCTGTTATGTGTAGGAAGGTCTGTCAGTGGCCTGCATGAGTGTGATGAGCCTGCAAAGTGGCTGCTGCATGGGAGTGTGTGAGCAACTTTTAAGATGACTTCTGACCTTCCCTGTCAGCTTCCTTATTGAGCTTGCTTGGGGAAAGCTGGCAGGGAAGGTTGCAAATAGTGATCATGTGACCACAGGACACTGTAGCCATACTAAGCCAGTTGCCAAGCACCTAGATTGTGATCAGGGGTGGGATTCTACCAGTTTGCACCTATTTGCTAGAACCGGTTGTTAACATTCTAAGCAGTTCAGAGAACCGGTTGCTAGAAGAAATTACTGGCCTAATCCTGTAAGGAAGGCAGGAAGGAAATATTCTGGCATTGCTTACAGAAACTGCCTCTCCATTAACCCATATTACATTCTTGGCAGGACTAGACTTCCTGTCTCAGGAACATCTCTGGAGTTTTTTTTCCCCTCCTTTGCTGGTACTTTGCTTGTGTGGAGTGACCATTCAAAGTTACAATGGCACTGAAAAAAGTTACTTATGACCATTTTCCACACTTACGACTGTTGCAGCATCCCCACAGTCATGAAAGGCCAGGCAAGAAGATGCGTGCCTCGATGTGATATTGAGTTGGCCACACCTAGCCAATAACATGACCCCCAAGCCATGTCCACCCAGTCACATGACCACCAAGCCACACCCACCACCTAAGCCATGCCCACAGAACCGGTTAAAAATTTGAATCCCACCCCTGATTGTGATCATGTGACTGCAGGAGTGTATGGCCCGAACTATGAGGACTGGTTGTTAAGTCTCCTTTTTGAGCACCCTTATATGTTTGAACAGTCGCTGAACACATGGTCTAATATCGCTGCGACGGGAGCCGGACAAAAGAACTACCTATAATGAGTATTATTAGTTGCTGCTCTATCAGTAAGTAAAAACTTCTTAATGACCTGTGAAAACCAGTGGGATGCTATCCATAGTGTATTGCTTTAATTGCTTGCTATCTAACCACTTAGCAATCCAGACCTCCTGAAAAGAAATAATGATTCAGAACTACCTTTTGTTTCATCCATTTATCTCCATTATTATCCCTCTGACAAACAGTTGTATAAACTTTTATAATATTGGGGTTATTTTTTAAAAAAATATTGTATTCAAAAGTTTTGAGCTGTGTTTACAATGGATGGCTTTTGCAAGAAGGATAATTTTATTTATTTGTTTGTAACAGGTTTACGCTAAAAAACGCACTCTCCCACACTAAAGAAGGCCTCAATGCTAAAGGAGTTGGAGATACGTCTTTGCTTATGGAGATGCCCTTTCAAGAACAGAAATGTGAAACTTCAAATATCATCAAAACCAACAATTTAGACCAAAGACCTGGACACCAAAAAGTAGAGTCTGGATTTGGTTGCCCCTGGCCAGAGAGACAGCATCTTTGTCAAGAAGAAGAGAGCCAATGTACCACTCCTCTTGGTTACAATATAGGCAGTTTGAAATATCAGCAGAGGCCTTTGCACATTGTTTGGCCTCACAGATGGTGAGTGTAATGTCAACACTGAAATGTTATGCCTAATAGAATTTGAATTCAGAAACAGTGCTATTTTCTTCTGGTGATGAAGATTTTAGAATTTTCTTTTAATGTGCATACTAACAGAAGAGAATATCCTTAGGTCAGGCTTGAGTTGTGGAGTCCTTGGTCTCTCTGAGCTGGATAGTTTGCTTGCAGGCATTTCTTTACCCGACTAGGTTATATCATCAGTGCTAGTGAGTGTGGAGTTTGCTCCCTGTTATATACAATAGCTTGTCTTGTTGGTAAGGATCTTGATAGTTCCTTGAGTATTGTTTTCTGCTTGTTTTTCTTGTGTTAATCATTGCTTATCTAAAGTCATAGAGAGAAATTACATTTACACATCACAGAAAGAGACAATAAAAAAGCTAAGAAGGAAACACAAAGAACACATCCTCTTGAGCAACCAACACTTATATAAGTGGACAAATAATCAAATCAGATAATCAATCAAACAATCAATAGCCTGATGAAGGAGCTACTAAGGAGATAACCATACCTTCACCAACACTTGCAAGCTTTTGTATATAACAGGGAGCAAACCCCACACTCCATAGCACTGATGATATTATCTAGATGAGTAATAAAATGTCTGCAAACAACCAAGCTCAGAGAGCACCAAGGACTCCAGAATTCAGTAGTTGGTTACAGAATGAAGTGCTGAAAATCACTGTTTTTAAAAAACAACAACAGGGAAGGAGCTGAGCATCCATATATGGACGAGAAACGTGGGATGACACTAAAAATATGAAAACTGCTGAAAACCCTGCTTGAAAGCAGCTCTGTCCACTAATAATGTTTAATATGCAGTGCTATTTTAAAAAAAATCTTAATTATCTTAATGTGACTGACTAGGTGTTAATATTCAAGACCATACTATGCTATTTGCATCTTCGTTTTAAAATCTATCTTTCCTACAATATTTTTTTTTTTTTAGAAATCAGCATATGCTTATATGTAGGCTTAGAGGGAATGGAATAGGCTATAAGAAAGCTGCTGCTTTTCAAGCTGTTGACCTGATCGCCAAATCTTTCTAAACTGAAGTAAATCTACCCTCCCACGTAATCACTACAAATATATAAACTTTAGCTTGACTCCTACCATAAATTAGGATTTTAAGAGGTAAAATGTCCTGATAATCTTCCGGTATTGGGCAGGAACATTTTAATCTAGTATTTTTCCCCCCTCACAGTTCATTTAATCTGCATGTGGCCTGATTAGAGTTCACTTCATCCACAGATTATACTGTGTTTATTTTTGAGATGCCCGGTCGATCAGTAGGTCAGATTTTTCTGAGAGCAACGGTTTACAGGTGAAGCCATAAGAGCACCACACCGACGAGGCAAATCGCCTTTGCAGGGGATTTGACTTCCAACACATTAAAACTCCAGAAGCTTTCCCAGATGATCTGCAGCATCTGGTACCTAAAGGGATTTTCATATTTGATTCCAAATGTCTGAACATAAAAATTTACGGATTGGAATCCATCTTTGGATTTGTTTAATCAACTTCACACTTCTCACATGATTTTTCTCAGTGAGCTACATTTATTTTTAGTCAAATTTAATTGCCATCAGCTCAACAAAAAATGCTGTGTTCTCATAGGCTGTTTTACAACGTGGCATGCTTGTGACATATATTGATTGCCATTCCATTGGTGATTAGGAATGTGAAGTTCATAAATCTAATACCGGGGCTGCTAGTTTGTTGAATTTTCTTCTTCTTCTGACAAACGGCTATATTAAGATACATGCTGAAACTTTTATAGATTGTGAGGTTTCCTTTAAAATACCAATCTTTTAGTGGGAGGGAGAGTTGTTGTTTTCCCTCTAGGTATTATTAAAAATAAATAAATTGTAGGATAAATGAAAAGGAAAATATACCCCCCCTAATTACTATGCCTTTTGCATAAAGGAGCACAAAGCTAAATTAATGAAAGGAGCAATATTTGGTGAAATGATTCCTTTTCTTTCTCTGTATTTTTTTGAGTCCTTGTTTTGTTTAATTTAATTTTGTTGCCTAAAGTTAGTTGCTTAAAGAGATGCAGGCTTCTGTCTGCATGCATCCTTATTGTTAGAGCTAAATTATTTTTAATTTGGAGAAAGAGGAGAAGCCACATCAGCAAGATCAAATGCCAAAATATAAAAGTAACACATTCACCCTTACG
>CM042838.1:33828985-33846485 GCA_023653725.1 Bungarus multicinctus
ACTCCGGAGGCAGACCGTTCCAGAGGGTGGGAGTCCCCACAGAGAAGGCCCTATTTCTTGGGATCACCAGGCGGCACATAGATGCCGTCGGCACCCGAAGAAGGCCCTCTCTGTGGGAGCGCACAAGTCGGTGGGAGATTGCCGGCAGAACGCCCCCCCAGGGCGATTTTCTGCCGATGCAATAAGGGCGGAGAAATGCCGCCCTTGCCACAAGGTAGGTCCTAATATGAGACCTCACCTGTGTCCAGTTGGACTCGGCACGGCTAGCCCTCCAAACACTCTCCAGACGTCTTTTCCAGCACTTCATCTCCCTCAGCTCCTCCATAAACCACAGAGCTGGATGGGATCTGTGCCAGGTCAGAGGTCGCAAAGGCACAACTCGGTCCAGAGCCTCGGCAGCCAACCTATCCCAGGTGGCCACTAAGTCTCCAGGTGAGTTATGAGCCAGAGTTTCAGGAAATGACCCAAGCTCCCTCTGGAACCGCTCAGGGTCCATCAGGCGCCTGGGGCAGAACCATCTACATGGCTCCGTCTCCCTGCGGTGGGGGGTAGCGGTACAGAAGTCAAGCCTAAGAAGGGAATGATCTGACCATGACAAGGGTTTGATAACTAAGTCCCCAAAACTACAGTCATTCAACCACTGACCAGAGACAAAAATTGGGTCCAGCGTGTGTTCCCCCATGTGAGTGGGGCCAGAAACTAATTGGGTCAGGTCCATGGCCGCCATGGAAGCTGTGAACTCCTGAACCACCCCAGAGGTTTCCCTGAGCGAAGGCAAGTTGAAATCTCCCATGACTAAAAGCCTAGGGGTCTCAACCGCCAGCCCAGCTATCACCTTGAAGAGTCCGGGCAGGGCCAGTGATACGTGGCAGGGAGCCAGGTACGTTATCAAAAGGCCCATCTGAACCCCCTAACATAAGTTAGGTTTCTGAGATTGTGACTATACAATCGAATATTACAGATCCTCCTTGCTCCTGTTACAGAGTTCACTGTGTTTCAGACCAACTTTCAGAATTCCCAGATATCTGCCTTAGGAATTCTAGGAAATAAGTCTTCTTGATCTATGATCCAATTTCAGTGCTGCTTATGCACTGGAGGGCTGCTGCCTAGTCGGACCAGTTCGGGCAAACCGGTAGTTGTGATCACTGCCCACCTGCCCCTGCGCTATCCTTTCCATATAGAGCTAACTTTCTAGCTCGTTTCCCCCGTCTACACTGCCCAGCTGTGTTCCATGCGGCACCTGCTGTACTCACCGGAGCTGCCTAAGTTGATTAGCTACCTGTTTGAAGCTCTGTTTCAGCCCCAAAGTGTCGTGTGCACACTCACAACCAGCCAACCGGTTGTTAACATAAGTACAGCCCACCTCTCTGCTTATGCAATGCTAATACCTTGATATGCCAACCCTTACGCTATTGGTAAAAGGAATGAATGAATCTGTCAGTTCCATTTTCTCTTTTTCGTTTCTCTAGTTGAAATTTATTTTGTCATGATCCTGCATAAGCTTGACAATGTGTTAAAGAGTGGCTTGCACAAAAATTCATAGGTATTTTTCCTGATGTATACATAAGCTTTCACAGCCATTTTTGCAAGCAATTTTTGCAAACACATTGCATTTTTATTATTTTCATATTTTATATGCATTTGTATTTATTCATCTTATACTGCACTGCAAAACTCAGTAAAATGCAAATCTTAAAACTATATTGAATTCCAATTCAGCTTTTGGTTTGTATCTGCAGAATTAGAATTCATTAATTTCTACATATGATTTTTTTTAAAAACGAATTTTAAAAACCCTTCAAGTTTACATTCTGGCTATATTATAGGGTGATATTTTCTTTCTGAAAACAAAGTTTGGTATACAACTGTACATTACAGCTGATCATACGGGTGGTAAAATGTTATAAAATAAATAACTGTACAATAGTTAGTGTGTGTGTGTGTGTGTTTGTTTGTGTATGTATATATATAACTTTTCTTCTGTTTAAAAAATATTAATAAACAGAACAAGAACTCTAAATCTATTTATGCAGTTTTATAGATGGCATCTAAGGATGAGAGTTAATGAATTCTTCAAACTTCCCAAAATCTCATAAGTAACTTGAGGCAGTGTGACCTGTTTCTTGTATCAAAATCTAAGTCTTTTATTTTTAGATGACAATAATACTTTACAATATATGCTCACATAACTCAGGCAAAAAGCTGTACTTTTATTCTTAACAATTGTCAAAAAACAGAACTTGACAATATTATGTCGAGATTCATATAGATATCCTGTGGACAAGAGAGGGAGGCAGGTTAAATCACAGCAGAGAAATATGTGTATGATGATGAAATATATAGAACTTTTACCTGTTGGAGCCATATTCCAACATCATAAATTAATTGAAGTCAGGATTATGGGCAGAAACTTAATATATTTATAGCAAAGAATCAAACAAAAGCACAGGCTTCCTAAGTAACTGAATAAAGGATAACAAACAAATAATACCGGTATCTTATTTGAGATAATGATTTTTTTTTTCTTTTTGTCAGACCATATTAGAAAATTGTTAAGATGTCACAAGCAAGTTGAAGTGCACTGCATTATAAAGAAGTATTTTTTGCATTTTTTTGCCAGGATTAAGTTTGACACATACTGTATATCCCAAATAGTTTTTAGACGATCTTGTTTGTTGAGATAAAGTACTAAACAATCATCTTCTTCCACCATCTTATTCAAATGCCACACCTTTGTATTTAATTTGCATGGTGTGATTTGCCAAACTAAAAAAAAAATGATTGTATAATGGTAGATGAAATGTCAAAATTAATCTATTCGTTTTTGTAGTTATTACAGTCTGATCTAGCACACTGATAGATGTGGGTAATCAGTAATAAAAACTTATATAACTGATATCACAGTGTTAAGCACAAACTAATTTTAAATGGGAACTTTAAAAATGAAAGAGTGCAAGATACCTCTTTGCCTGTTTTTTCTCTAACTCTAGATAATATTTTAAAAACAAGGTATTGTTTGTCAGAGACATTTTCTGTGAACAATAAAATAGAGTATTTCTCTATTTGATTATATAATAGAAAGTCTTAATAAGAAAATTGAAACTATAATTTGATAAAACTATAGTTATGGAGACAAATAGGGCTTTACAAACCTGGATATTTTAGCAGAACAATTGAGTTGGCAGGAATGGCTGCTGCCTGGATCCAATTAGCTTTTCTTGATGGTGTGAATTAAGGAAAAAATAGTGGATGAGGGTGGGAGACAGAGAATGAGAGATGGCTTGAAAAGGCTGGTCAGCATTGATACATGTATCATAGCAGCACAAAAACAAGCACTAAGCACCAGATCTATAGAGGTAAAAGTGTCCCACACTAGACGGGGCCCATGGTGCAGACTAGGGAGAGAAGCCTCAGCAATAGTGCAATACAATAGTGCATAAATAGTGTAAGATGGAGATAGAAACAGCATACTGTACGCTGAATAGCATAACCAAGTAATTGGCATTGTGTACAGGAACATATGCACAGCATATGGATCAGACCTTTCCAAGTCCAGATGGGAGATTCCACAGAAGATCTGGAAAATAATAAGGCTAAGATCTTGTGGGACTTCCAGATCCAGATGGACAGGCGAATATTGGCCAATCAACCAGACACTGTGGTAGTAGAAAAAGATCAGAAGACAACGATAAAGGCAGTGGTGCCAAGTGACATCAAAATCAGGAAGAAGGTGTGTGAGAAGTAAAGAAATAACAGGGCCTGAAGGAGGAACTAGAGAGGATGTGGAAAGTAAAGGCCAAAATGATCCCGATGGTGCTAGGAGTATTCCGGGCTATGACTTCTAAGCTAGGAGAATGGCTCCAATAGATCCCGAGAAGGACATCAGAGAACTCTATCCAGTAGAGTACAGTGCTGGGAACAGCTTAGATACCTCACAGAACCTCCAACTCTGCTAGAGGACCCAAGAGTGAAGAAGACACATACCACCCATATGAATGAGAAGGGATTTTTATTTTATTTTAGTGTACTTCCTTATTTATAGTGAAAACTAGAGGCCACATCAAAGTTTTCCATAGTTGCTCCCATTGATATATTGTTTCTCACATTTCATTTCTGCTCATTCTGCACCTACTACAAAGGAACAAACATATATTCTCTGAATATAAAGAATGTATATACCTTCTATCATACTCCTTTTGCATAAGGCTTGGAGGGATTGTCTATTAGTGCTTTGAAAACACATCTATTAAAAAAAAATCTAAAACCATTGTAATTCTGGCTTTATGTAAAGTACCAATAAATAAATACCTATTTCTTTTCTTCCGATTCATTCTCATTTTTCTTTCTGATCTTAATCACCTCTATTGTATCCTGCCTATTCCACAGCTCTTCAGGTAATCCTTCACCATTCTGCTCCTCAGATTCAGGGTGGAAGTGGCTACTAATGAGATAAGAAGGGACATTTTTGCCTCTAGTGAAAGTTTTAACTTCCTTTTAATTTCAACTACTTGTGTCCTTTGGCAATTGTCCTTTGGCTTTTTTTCCTTTTCCAGAAATAAATAAATAAATAAATAAATAAATAAATATATTTGTTTTTGGAGATTTTCGTGGGTATTTGTATGTGGATCTTTGGTTCTTCGGGTTTTCTCCCGCGTAGAATTGGAAATATCTAGGCGACGTTTCGATGAAGTCTCATTCATCATCTTCAGGCTTGTGTCTTCGGCCTTGTGCTTGTGTCTTCGGCCTTGTGTCTTCGGCCTTGTGCTTCTGAGAAGCACAAGGCTGAAGACACAAGCCTGAAGATGATGAATGAGACTTTATCGAAACGTCACCTAGATATTTCCAATTCTACACGGGAGAAAACCCGAAGAACCAAAGATCCATATATATATATATATATTATATATATAATTGTGTTACAACACCCTGTTAAGCCCCAATTAAGGGAGGAAGCATACTGCTTTCTTTTCTGTCTTTCAGCTCATCACCAGAGACCATACCGGCAGAAAGCTATTTGTTTTGTTGTTCTTTATTTACATGTGTATAAGGTTTTGAGCTGATAAATAATTAAATAAGGGAGACTAGGATAGATCTATTTTGAGCTAGTTAGCTCTCTTCAGTTAGCCATACCCTTACTGGGATTCGAACCAGGGAAGTATTACATGTGAGGCAGTTGTAATTGCCACTAGACCACTGGTTCTATCCTGTTCAGCTGAGGCAGGGGAATAAGTATATACTTTGTATTACAACACCCTGTTAAGCCCCAATTAAGGGAGGAAGCATATTGCTTTCTTTTCTGTCTTTTGGCTCATCACCCAGAGACCATACCAGCAGAAAGCTATTTGTTTCGTTGTCCTTTGTTTACATGTGTATAAGGTTTTGAGCTGATAAATAATTAAATAAGGGAGACTAGGATAGATCTATTTCGAGCTAGTTAGCTCTCTTCAGCTAGCCATACCCTTACTGGGATTCGAACCAGGGAAGTATTGCATGTGAGGAAGTTGTAATTGCCACTAGACCACTGGTTCTATCCTGTTCAGCTGAGGCAGGAGAATAAGTATATACTTCATGTTACAACACCCTGTTAAGCCCCAATTAAGGGAGGAAGCATATTGCTTTCTTTTCTGTCTTTCGGCTCATCACCAGAGACCATACCGACAGAAAGCTATTTGTTTTGTTGTCTTTTGTTTACATGTATGTTAGGTTTTGAGCTGATAATTAATTAATTAATATTCCCCTGCCTCAGCTGAGGGAATATTATGGGGCATCAGGGATCAGTTGTGTGGAGAGAGGTTTTCCCATAGCCTGGAGGGGATGTGGTTTTGTGTGCTGCCTGTATCCCATGGATGGGGCTTCGCTTGTTTTTCATGGCCCAGTTTTGGGCATGCTGCAGACTGGTGCCAGTCCATGGGCCAGAGGTTGGGGACCCCTACTTTAAAGAAGTGGATCGGTTTGGGAGATTGTGACAAGCATGTTAAGAGTAGGAAGACTTTAGATGCAATAGTTGCCTTGCACCAGAAGATACTCTGTTTTAATCTTTCAGTTGTCAGGCACAAAAAGACCATGCCCACATGGGAAGATCCAATTAAATTGATTTATTGTTAATTTTGCCTATGCACATGTATCTTCTCAACTAACAGTTAGCATCTGTTTGGATTTAGATAAGGATCAACTAAATTCAAGAGAGGTTGGACTTAGTTCACTTGTGGCCACGTAGGGATTCTAGGCTGATCCATCTTTTAATTCCATCTCCAGGTTCTGCCACTCCTTCTCCTACATAAGCTCTGTTATAAATATTACTGGTTCTGACCTAGTTGTTAAATTATCATTTTGCTGCAGTTGTATATGAACTTTCTTGGACTGCCAATGTTGTTCTGTTTCAGATCAGGTAGCACAGCAGTTCCTCAGGCTGGATTCTAATTCCCATTATAAACTGTAGCGACTTGGGCATGGTTTAGGATGGGTTGAAGAGGCTACTGGTATATGTTAGGATAGTAAGTGTTACTACTATTCAGTGTGCCTGGAATACCGTATCTGAAGTGCTGCACCATTTCCTAAACTGTTCTTATTTGAAGAAAGTGAGGATCTTAATACTGCATTCCGTCACTTCCCCTGACCACGGTATTAAAAAAATCCCCTCTTTTTACAGTGTCTTTTCTCATTAATGTAGATATATTCCTGGAATGAGAAATGATGTTTCTTCTAATTATGGTTACATATAGTTAATTTCCTTTTTAAAAGCTTGGTGTGAAAGACAGTTACTTTTATAAAGCTCAGGAAAAAAAGTGATATAGCTGATGTTCCTGTTGCCGTAGCAACAGATTTATTTATTAGGGTCTGAAATGACACGAGTTAATATACCACATACCTGCTGATCGGCAAACTCTCCTTATTTCAGCTTCAGTTGACAATTAAGTCCTGGACAGCTACAGCCAGGGGTTAATGTTACTCATTAGGAGAACTAGGTCATTACTGGGAAATCAAGGCACTTACAGTAGCATGAATAAAATACAAAATTCAACACCTCCATGAGTGAAGGGTTTTTATGTTAATTAACCTTATTTTCCTTGCATGGAAAAAATATTTCATATGTGCATATGACAGAGGATCAATTAATTGAAAAATAAGCATTTGCTGCTTCCCCTCCTCTTTGTTGTCTTCATTTCCTTTGGAAGAGTTTCATTATTTTAGGGAAAATTCTTATGTCTATATGATGAGTAAAAGAGGATATTAAAATTAAGAAGGGAATCATCATGGAAATCAGCTTTACCACAAGGGAACGAGAAAATAAAAGCTGTGGAAATGAAAATAAATAAGCTTTGCTAATACCTCACCTAAGGAACAGCATATAAGCTAACAGAGCTTGGAGATGTTCAGGGGTATTCTGTCTGTTAAACAGTTACATACTTATCTGACCTTCAGAAAGTCTAAATTTGAATAGCTAAATATACGTTTGGGATGGTAACTGTCTTGTTCTCAGAAAAGTATTCAGCAAGTTTAGCAATATCATAATTTTTATTGTGTGTAGTTTTAGGAGATATTACACATACTGTATATGCCATATGTTTTATTTGGTTATCTGGCAAGGAATTCTAACTTACAAGTGGCAAATGAAACATAACATGAAATGAAATGTTATGTTTACTTTCTTTTCAGCATTTTCTGTTCTGACACATAATAATTATATTCCTATACTTTTACATTCTTTATATTTCAAATTTTTCTGCTCAAGGACTTTAGGTGTTTTCAAATCACATTTTCTGAAGTCTGAATATATATTTTATTATGTTTCTAGACTCCCTTTACTTTGTACAAGTCAAAATAGTAAACATAATTCTCCCATCTCTTATTTTCCACACAACAAACATTCTATGTGGACTGGCCCAAAGTCATCCAGTCAGCTTTCACACCCAAGGGAGGACTAGAGTCCATGGTCTCCAGGTTTCTAGACCATAACCATATTACTGTTTTTTTCTGATTAATGTATAAAATATTGATAGATACAAGTAAAATAGTTCCAGAACTCTAGAAAAAACTTCTTTACCTCTGCAACAATTAAAAAAACAGATCCTAATTATTTTCTCTCTCTTCAGATATGGGTTGCTTCCTAAAGGTTTATACCGCAGGATCAGTGCTGAATCTGATTATTCTCAGTTTCATTATCATTATGACCTCCCTCCCTCCCTCCCTTCCTTCCCTCCCTCCCTCCAACACCAGTGGTGGAATTCAAACTTTTTTACTACTGGTTCTGTGGGCGTGGCTTGGTGGACGTGGCAGGGGAAGAATACTGTAAAATCTCCAGTCAAAAGTGATATTTGCCGGTTCTCTGAACTACTCAAAATTTCCGCTACCTGTTCTCCAGAACTGGTCAGAACCTGCTGAATACCACCTCTGTCCAACACACTTTTGCATGAAAACTATGGTATTTCCTGATATATCTATTATGCTCTTCCTGATGTTCTTGGCAAGTAGTTAGAGGTATTCTCTGAAGTGTCTCTGTGCATGTGTATTTCACTCTCTTCCTCATTTTCATGTATAACAATAGCACTTAGATGTATACTCCATAGTGCTTTACAGCACTATCTAAGTAGTTTACAGAGTCAGCCTATTGCCCCCAACAGTCTGGGTCCTTGTTTTACTGACCTCGGAAGGATGGAAGGCTGAGTCAACTTTGATCCAATCAGGATTGAACTCCTGGCTGTGGGCAGAGTTATCCTGCAATGTAATGTGCCACCATGATATGATTAGCAGTACAAAGCAATATTTTTTTTCAAGTATTACAACAACCATGGTGCCAAGAATGGGGAGAGTGCATGGTAAGGATCTTCCATGTGAATTTGGCTGTTACCAGAAATGTTCTACAGTTGACTGGATATGAACACCTGTCCTGAGGCTAGAATTCAGGATCAAAGAACAGATTCTATTGATGCATCATCAATTTAGCTGATCAGCAACATCTCTTCATGAGTTTGAGCTCAAGTACCTTAGTGGATTGCATATGATCTATCAATGTAGCACTTTAAAAGCATTACTGAAATCAAATCAGTAATTATCAGAGACAGCCAATATGATAAGACTCATCAATCAGAATTAACAATTAATAAAAGTTCCTGTCTAATCTGAAAAAATATTTCTTTATTATCCTGAGTAAGATAAGATCTAATATTTTAAAGCCTTATGTTAAGAGAAACCCAGATTTTAGATGAAGTACCCTTTCCTCAGATTCTTCTTCCTTAATTTGTATATATTTAGTGTGATCACAACAGCGTGTCTGGCTCTAGTTTCTATGTTATGATGCAAATTCTGCTAACCTCAGGAATATTCATTGGGAGAATTTAAAAAAAATGTTTAAAGCTTTTTCCTGAATGTCCCAAAGGTGCTTTTTCAAGAGGCAACTGGAGTTTCTTTGTTTTTCCTTGAAAACATTTAGCTTCTCAGAACTGAAGCAGCCTCTTGGATGAGAAATGAAATGTCTTCAAGAAAAAACAGTTGCCTCTTGAAAAAGCACCTTTGGGATAACTATGACGTAGATGACTGAGAATCTCCATAGACTTTTTCCTGAATGGAGTAAAAGAATTTGACCTTTTTCTAGTCATCTCTAAACCAATGTAAGCTAATTATTTTTCAACCACCCTTTCCCAACATATCTCTGTACTGTCTCTATTTTGAGGAAGGCCAAAATAAACTGAAGGACTGCAGAGAATTGAAAATAATATAGCGCTTTTTCATGCTGATAAACAGAAAACTGTTGTGAGTGCATCGGGGCAGAAAAGAAGATTTAATCTAATAAAATCAGTGACTTTTATTATCTGTGGTTCTGTTACCTGCAGTCTCACATGGTTGGTACAGTAGATACTGACCTCATTTTCTGCAGTAAGGGTTATGTGTATCTGCATTTTTGGGTGCACAGTTCTGTTTCAAGGAAAACATAGGGAATGTCCTGTAAGTATTTTATTCAAGGCACAAAATGGCTCAGTTACTGATTAAACCTTATGTTTTCTATTTCTATTCTTGGACATCACCAATCCTGGCCCATAAATAGCAACTACTTTGCGTTTACCTTTATTTATAACAATCAAAGACTTTATAATAAAATCAATAATTTTATTATAAAGTTTTTGATTGTTGTAAATCACCCAGACTCTTTAAGAATTGAGCACCAAACAAACAAAATTTAATAAATTATTACATGTGGGGTAATCTATGGTTAGATTCACAATCTAAGACTGGTGGAAACTTAATAATTCAAGCCCTAACCAAAGACGTAAGAATTACTAAGGTAGTATCTAAGAATATAGGCAGTTCCAAGCAGGATGGGGTTTTTTTTTTTGTAATACTAGGGTTGTGAGATCTGGTAAATTAAATATTTCTAGATATTAAGGGAGTCCTTTAGATATTGCTCCAAGAGCCCCAGTCATGATTGCTACATGATCTGATATTGCTATGATACAGATTTTTTTTCCATAGGTGTTCAACTTCAGATTATCCCAAAGATGTTTTTTTCCAAAAGGCAACTGGACTTTCTTGGGTTTTTTTTAAATGTGTCACTTCTCATCCAGAAGCTTCTTCAGTTCTAACTAGATCTGCAAGTCCTAATATTTCATATATATATATTTTTGGCAATTGTTTTTTCTCAATCCTAGCATTATCCAGAATAGCAGCAACTTTCTTCATTTCACACACTTTCTTCATTTCAGTAACTGTTATATTTGGCATGTTATGAACAAGTTGTCTTGTCTGTTTTGGATCTTAAAAGTCCCAGAAAATTTTAACCGGCTCATTTTCTAAAAACTTTTCAACTTGATGATCCCAGTAGTTTTTATCAATCCAAACGTCTTGCAAAGTTTACAGAGAATAATTATGGAAACGTAATTATGACACTGCTTGAAGTCAAATGAAGAGCTTTTGCTGTAGCCACTGATGAAATAGTCAATTGTTTCATTCTTTTCACTAAAGGCAGAATTTGCAATTGTATGTTAGATGCTGAATTTTCACCTTCATGCAATTAGTTGGCTTGTTCTTGAGCTACTAAAGTAAAACCTTCAGTTTCTTTCTTTAACATTCCTGGACTTAATGAACATGATGTTGGTTTTTAATCTTATTTTCCATCTATATTCTTCAAGTATTAATAGAATAACAGAGTTGGAAGGAACTCTTCTAATCCAACCCCCTGTTCAAGCAGGAGCCATGTACCATTTCAGACAAATGGTTGTCCAATCTTTTCTTAAAAACCTCCAGTGATGGAGCACCCACCACCAAGCTGTTTCACTGATTAATTATCCTCACAGTCAGGAAATTTCTCCTTATTTCTAGGTTATTTTGGTTATTTCCTTGATTAGTTTCCATCCATTGCTTCTTTTTCTACCTTCAGGTGCTTTAGAGAATCTGACGCCTACGCAGAATTCATAGCAGATTTTTTTTTCTTTGTACCCTGATAGAGAAACATCTGTCACTACCTAGGATTGAACTCTCAATCTCCGGAGGGTAAGGCGAGCTTCTTCACCTCTAGGTCCTTGTTCCACTTGTATTTGTTTGTGTATGTATGGTAGACCTTGGAAGCAAAAGCTCTTCGACCATGCATTGGCGTGTTCTTCCAATTAACAAAATGATTTTCAATTTTTTCTTTCCTATATTTAGCCTTTACCCACTTTTTTCAAGTGCTTTCCTTGATTGACTTCCTTCATCAAAAGTTTTTGGCTTGTCTTAATGCAGTCATTCAGGCCAAGACATTACAGGTAGTCCTTGGCTAAGCATTGTGATTGTAAAGTAGGATGTCAGGTGATAGCAGCACTTAACAATAAGTGGCACTCCTGGCTGCATTCATTAACCGAATCCTCTTCTCCCCACTATCCCCATCCACAGTCATTAGGCAAGGAGCCATTCTGACTGGACCTTTCCAGACCTATGCCTTGGTAAAAGTAAGATACTATTTATACATCTAATTTAGGTAACTGCCTATCCCATCCTATTTTGGGCTTTAAGTTATAGAGTATACATGCTCAGCATATAATACAAATGTATTGCTTCTATTCAGACCATCCACAAATTATATAAGTTGATATTTAACTTTAAGATATGAAGCAGGAATGTCTTTCTTTAGCTTTTATTCTTTGGTAATTTGGGGAAGCAAGAAACTATGTAAGAGGTGAAAAGCTCAGGCACCATCAGCCATTATTATCATTATTGTGATATCGTTATTATGATTATTATCCTTTATCATGATGATGATTACTTTGTTGTTTGGCATGTACACTAGGAGTTTATGTACCAGACGCAAATTCCTTGTGTGTCCAATCACACTTGGCCAATAAAGACCTGTTCTGTTCTGTTTTGTTCTGTTCTGTTCTATTGTATTCCATTCCCACCCACTGTTAGTGTGATGTAGGATTTTCTAAATGTTGTTTTGTTTTAACTGTAAGTGCATACCTGAAAGTGAGGTTTGGCTGCTTTATTTTCTAATCCTTGGAAAAAAGTGAATTTCTCTCTCATTGTACTTTCATAAAGCAGTATTAAAATATCCGTTTTCTCCTTCTCTCTCCATTCTGAGTCCCCTGTACAACTGAAATAAGAGAAAACTCCTTTGTTAAATGTTTTAAGAAGATTAAGATTGACCTTTTTAATATTGCTCTTAGCTTAGCTTATTTATAACTCTTTAACACGCTCTGTGTCTTCAGAAAGTTGCACACATGTCAGTTGTATATTAAATTATTTTGTATCATGATATATTATTTTGTATCATGATATATTTTAGGAGACATCATCCAGTGGAAAATGTGAATTGGGAGGTTGTTACTTTTCCATGATCACTAAAAGGCGGTAGTTTTATATATGCTTATTTCCAATTTATTTCTGAAATGCACAGGGCTTACTTGAAAATAGGCATGGCTAGGATTGGGTTCTAAATGCCCAAAGCCTGATTGCATAATTTATTTTCTATATGTTTTTTTATATAAATAAGCATTGTATCATCCATATAAGTTAAAAGTTACTATAACTTTCAATAATAAATTCACTTTTTAAATGTTAGAACAGAGGTCTCCAAATTTGGTAACTTTAAAACTTGTGGACCTCATTTCATTACTTTTAATTTCTTTGGCATACAATTTTATACCTTTTCTGTATTCTCCATAATATTATGTATTTACTACAATATTATACAAAATATATAATGTATTCTTAGCTGGACAATGAACAACAGAAAAATGTCCATTTTGCTCTGGTTTAAAACTTGCCATCATTCCTAAAAGCACTTTGATATTGAAAGGTGGGCTACTTGATTATCTGACTTATAGACAGGAATGTTTCCAATCCAGTTTGTGTCTGGAATTATGGTTTTAATTTGGGACATAAGCATTTCCATAGAAGACTCCAAAACTACTTATTTGGAATGATTCTGAACCTGTTATGGAAATACATAAAAGATTTAGTGAATTGCCTTCCACTCTAAACCAAAAAGATGTCTGCCATCTGTTAGAGTATTCTGTTCCATGGAGCTTCAGGCACAAGGTACCAACCCTTAACAGCTGTCCAGGCACTGTCCATTTTCAAGGTTGGTTTACTGCTATATGAAGTCTGGTAAGATTTTTAACCAATTTTTATAATGCACTTATTTTATAATTGTCTTATTTATGTTGTGGGCCATCTCAAGGTTTATATGGAGACAACATATGAATTATGGATATGAAAATACAGTAAACAATTCAAAATTCAAGGTGTGTTCTGTTTCATTTCAAGGGAATACGATAAAGATCCTGAAAGCTTCTTTAAAGTGCTGATGAAATTGAAAAAGATGGAACTGAATTTTCATGTCTCTGTCCTTGGAGAAACTTTCACTGATGTTCCAGGTATTGCCGGGCTTAGTTTGTGAGATTATCTACCTACCTACCTACCTGCCTGCCTGCCTGCCTGCCTGCCTATCTATCTATCTATCTATCTATCTATCTATCTATCTATCTATCTATCTATCTATCTATCTATCTATCTATCTATCTATCTATCTATCTTTACATAGGTATTTTAATATTTTTTTGCATCTACAAATATTACAATTCACTTTCTTTTAATCAAAGTGAGCAGTTGGGATAAGATATGAACAAAAATAAAACATAATTATGAACTATAGTTTTAACTTGAAACTTAAGACTTGTTATATTGTAAATCTCAATTTGGAAAGAAGGCCCACTAAACTCAATATGATTTAACTCATGACTATTTGTCCAATTGTATATCTCAATCTTTTATTTCTAAAAAAAGTTCCATATTTGTGATGGGATTTTATGTTTAGATAAGTACACAAACATTTAGAACAGAAAAAGAGTATAAACCCTGTTTTAAGGTAGGACATACTTCAATTAAAAATGTAAACAAATTTTAGAGAAGAGAAGTGTAAAAGAATGAATACACATAGGCAGATAGTAAGACATGCAACAATTACAGAGAAAATGCAAATATGCATCACAAACCTTTTAAAGATTGTAATATGTACTATTAAGAACAATATAACTCTTACTACCATTTATTAGAAAACAGTAAACTGACAGGAAAAATTCCTGTAGAACCAAATTGCAACAAGTAAAACTAGACAGTTTGATTTTAACTATTATTGTTTGACAGATTTCAGCTTCATCTAAATTTCCTCGAACCCACCTTGTTAAAATACAACTCCTTTTAGGAGAGTGATATAAAATGAAAAAAGCTCATATCTATTTTATCCACAGTATAGATTAGTGAATAAGAATAGACTCTTGTAAATTTAAGTGAAATGTGAATGTGGTCAAATGTAATTGTCCAACACACACAAACACACACACATGCACAGAGAGAGAGAGGGAGGGAGGGAGGGAGGGAGGTGGAGAGAGAGAGAGAGAAAGAGAGAGAGAGAAGTAAAACCAAGAATAATTAATCCCAAAAAACTGGGAACAATATTTGAAAATAAAGTAGTGAAGCCAGCATGCCACTAATAAAAAACCAACATAAATAAAATTAAAGGCCTTATGAAAAGAAGAAATAACTCAGATAATGCACAAACTCAGATTTGAGCAGCCAAAAAAAACTAACATGGGGTCTCAAGACTAGTTTGAAAGTATAAAATGGGACAGGTTGAAAGTAAAGAAAGATCAGTTCAAGGGGACAACAAAGAAGTTGTGCTCTAAAGTGGCAAAAATCTTAGCAATTAGTACCAAATGCTTTTAACTATTTATTTTTATTTGAAAAGTTTAAAATTTTTACTCAGAATTGAAACTTAAACAGAAATACTATGATCTATAATAAACCTTAATAGCTGATATGTTTGAGAAGTAATTTTTCAATTTGTGCTTTTTTTTTTTTTGTTAACCAATATACAGAACTCAAGTCTAGGATAAAAAGATTTTGGCTAAAGCTGAGAAGCAAATTCAGGTATGCCCCCAAAAAATTAAGCATGTGAATTTAATCAAATGATCCCTATCCATCCTATTAGATCTGGCAGGAGAGGCATGTGCCAAGTCCATCTGCAAGAGAATGTCATCTATCAGGACCCAGGAGGACAATCCCTTCTACCATGGCACCTGCCCTCTGAAACATCGTCGCCTCAAAAATTAGATTTGCCCTAACTCTGCCCTGTGAAAACAAGGCACTAAAAACCTGGCCTTGCCATTAATCCTGAGACCGTGATAGCACGAGTCAGCCTCTGTCATAGCTTCTTTGAGTGGTTTTGCTCAATTGTTATTTTTATGTTATTGCTCTTATTTTTTTAAGTGTAATTATTTTTATTTTATTTAGGATTTATTTTATTTATTTATTTTGTTTTACTTTAGAGCCCTGGTGGCTCAGTGATTAGAATGTGGTATTGCAAGCTAACTCTGCCCACATCCAGGAGTTCAGTCCAACACAGGGTTCCAGGTTGACTTAGCCTTCCATCCTTCCGAGGTGGGTAAGATGAGGACCCAGATTGTTGGGAGCAATATGCTGACTCTGTAAACCACTTAGAGAGGGTTGTAAAACCCCATGGAGCAGTATATGAGTCTACTATTGCTATTTTATTATTTTATTTTATTTTTGTAATTGTGAGTGGTCCAGTGTCATAAGATGGGTGGCCACTACATTTACTAAATACAAAAATTCTGAGTTTACTGCACAGGGAAAAAAAATTTCATGTAATAATTTTGGGACATCAGACACTTTTCATAGATTAAAGAAGGTTTTTTTTGGAGAAAGAGTTCGAATGGTTTCAGTACTTATAATCCCAGTGTTGGAATTTTGTCCTTTTTAATGTGAGGGGGTGGGGTTGTTTGTTTTTTATTAACAAAGTTTTTCTTTGTGGATGTATCACCCACAGATGGTCAAAATACTAAACACTCCAGAGAAAGATTTTGTTTGTATAAGCTGTCTTTTTCAGGGAAATAAAAACTAGATTCAAGTATTACTGAGAAAAAGATAATAAAGTTTTGATTCAACAAGTCAAGGTCACTTTTTTTCAGAAAGTCTGTTTCAACTTTTAAGCCATGAGTAAGTGTCTGCCATGTTTACACTATCATAAAATTGGTTCAGTTTAACATTCTAATGATTTGTTTAATGCACCAGGGGATGTATATTAATGTAGTGAAAATGCACTTTGGTAGCTGGGAAGGTACTTATGAGATCGAATACTAGATTTATATGAATTTGATGAGAAGACTTAACAAATTTCAGATAGCGCAATCCTTTATTCCAGCCCTCTGCAAATGTAGATACCAAATTACAGTTAGGGTGAACATATTCTGATGACCATCTAATTACACATTGAAATGGAACATCTTACATCTTTGCTTCCCAATCCAGAGAATATTTGCTTGTTTTTCCCTCTGCAGGTATGTATCTTTTCAAAAGAATACATATTACTTCATTTGAAAAAGATATAGTTCACTGGTGGACCATATGTTGTATGTAGGAAAGCTCCCTGATACATCTCATTTTAGCTCCAGTAGGGTTGAGAAAATATCCTTGGAAATCCTAGAAAATTATGAGTAGACCATGCTGTACTAGAGTAGACTTACTCAACCAAACCTGCTATGTCGTATTTGTCAGTCCTCCAGGCCTTACTTTCATTTTTCTATTTGTGAAATAACATCCTAGTCACCTGACATACTCTGTTCAAAACATTGTAAATTTGAACCAATTCTATAAACAGCTTAGTTTAGAAAAATCACCTGGAACTTAACTTTTGGGAACACAAATATATGGTGGCTAGGGTTTGATGAAGATGGTTAGGGTTTGATTAAAATAGTAGTTTAAACCTATTTATTTCACAGAAGTTAGCCAAGGTAGAGGGTTTTTTTGCAAAAGGTATTCAGTAGATTCACCTGTGTGTCTGTGTGTGTGTTTGTGTGTGTGTGTGTTTTTTCTCCAAAATACATAGTTGGTTTGTAGAAAACATACTGTGCATTCAGAGCTTCATTCATTCCCTGGGATCTCCAAATAGATCTGGAAAAACCACTTGCAGAATTCATAGCAAGTAATTATCAACACTACTGAATACATTGAT